>NQII01006413.1:0-49984 GCA_002778355.1 Clitarchus hookeri
AGCATGGGACCTCTCCCCCCACAACCCCTAGCAAACCGCATGAACTTGGACACGCCAATGTTACGCCGAGTTAAGCAAATAGCCATCAAGGGAGTTAAGGTAGGGAAGGCGGACGACAGGAAAATATCGCCGACCCACCCAGAAGGTGAGATATGGCCCGAAGAAGGGCTGATCAGTTTGAAAGTGTGTGCCATGAGTGCCTCCCCCCTTCCCCTAACAAAATGCAGAAGCACCTGAACACATGCTGCCAGGGGCCGCGGGCCGACACCTCCCCCCTTTTCCACCAACAAGACCCATGGCGCATGTATGAAGTATTCTTTGTTCTGTGCACTCCTCCACACCCCTCCCCCCAACAAGGGAAGGTATGTGTACAGTTTTATGGAGGTAGCCACGAGAGGATATAATCCTCTTTGCGAGGAGGGTGGGATTCAGTTCAATTAATCCGTTTGGAGAGCAGTTGACCTTTGAGTTAGAATCGAGTGCCAAGAGAGGAAGTCAGTCTGTAAACCGAGGCTGGGGAGATCGGACCCTGGCCGAGTCAGTTAGCCGCATCAGTCAGTCAGTCAATTGAATAGCGCAGTTATGTGAGAGGAAGTCCAGCGCGGCGCCGAGAGGCCACGGGGTTCGGACGCCGGCAGAATCAGGCAGTTAGACAGTTACCAGAGTTATGTCGGATGAGTAGTATCACCACGCTCAGACACAAGTCAGTCAGTCAGTCGGTCAAGTCAGTCAGTCAGTAAGTCAGTCACCAGTCAGTCAGTTACAATTACTAACTGAGAAGGCGGAGTTGAGTGGTGAACTACAATGAGGAGCGCCACATCGAGCGAGTGGGAGTAGTCCAGTGCAATCCCGTGCCGAGAGCCGGGGTGGGGGCCCGCCAAGGGTCTCTCGCCGGGACGTGGTAGGGAAGTAATCAGTCAGTTACAACTCTACACCGCAAACAGGAGCAAGTGGTGAGCTACAATGAAGAGCGCCACATCGAGAGGAAGCTAGCTGAGTGCAACAAGCCAACCACAGCCAGTCTGAGGGCCTGTAAAAGAGCCACCCAACTCACCAGAACACAAGTTACTGCTGCCGGAACAGCACCAAACAGCAAAACACAGATAAGTACCAACGGCATCACTAAGGGACGTGTCCGGTCACTTAATGACTCCACAGTGTCGGAAATGTTAGCCAGAACATTGTAATAAGCCCTTCAGGCCAAGAACTCGCAGGGCCGAGAAAGTATGTGCACTTTACGCAAAAGTGCCGGGAATGTGTGTATGAATTCCCATAAAGTAAAACTGTTAAAACCAAGACGCAATGAAGTCGTTGTTTCATATACCCTCAACCTTCAAGGCANAATTCCCATAAAGTAAAACTGTTAAAACCAAGACGCAATGAAGTCGTTGTTTCATATACCCTCAACCTTCAAGGCACCTTAAAGTCTGTGTCATCTAACATTAACTGAGTACCCTATGAACCACTCAGTACACCACAGGTGGGGAATAGCGTCAGTGTATTGTATTATCTTAAAGTTAATGTATGTCTACACGCACCCTTCCCNGTACACCACAGGTGGGGAATAGCGTCAGTGTATTGTATTATCTTAAAGTTAATGTATGTCTACACGCACCCTTCCCAATCCTTGGTATATAGGAGGACTCATGTTGCGGTACGAATTTTGTTTTATTTACTGGATTTTTAATATAATGCAATTAATTTATATACTCCTTAATACTAAATTTTAACCCTACTCCTTCGTAACATACACCTACAAACATAAATTAAAGACTGATCATGTGAATTTTATGTCTGGCTAATTTCGTTATAATATTTCATCACTGATTTTGTAATAATCCCATTGTAACTTTCAGAATATATGTGTGAATATTTTGTAATTATTGACGATGGGAGCAGTTTAAAGTCGCAATTATCCTTTCAGTAACTTGTTCCAGTTAATATTTAAATATATGTAACTAACAACCCATAATATCCTTTTTTTTTTTTTTTTAATTAATTGAAGCCACTCATTAGAAGTATTCAGTATTTAGTTACCAAAAAAATACTCTCAAGACTCCAAGAATTGGCAGACACAGTCGAGACCAATCGGTCCCACCTGGAGTGGTCTGCAGCAGTTGCGTGGAAGAGTGTCTGCACGCCTTAGCTAATGTCAAATTAAGACCCACCGCCCCTGACGATCTGTATAATAAGTTTATTATAGAGTTCTTCCGTTAAAGGCTATATTTACTGTTAATATTTATTTAAAGTTTTGTTTTGTTTTTAATTTTCTTGCAATGTTTATATATTTTTATCATAATTTTTTTTATTGCCACAAATTTTTTTTCCAATTGGATTAACGTAATACTTAGGCCTTGCAGTAATTGTGAACAACGCATAAATTTTCTAGGTACANTTTTTTTTCCAATTGGATTAACGTAATACTTAGGCCTTGCAGTAATTGTGAACAACGCATAAATTTTCTAGGTACAGCATTTTAAATAATTTAACATTAAAACTTAAATTGGTTTGTTCAAAGCCATTTTTATGTTGGAATTAGTTTTAGTTTTTTTTATTGTGTAATTAACTCTTTTAAAGTTTTATTTTAATTGCGTTTAATTTTTATAGTGTTTTATGATTTGTAATTCTTCAGTAATTTTTTCCCGGAAGTTAGTTCAGGTTTTTGTGCTATCGTTTTACGTAGTTGCCAGAAGTAATGCTTCTGGAGGGACTTTTGAGTATGGTGGACGCGATTTAATTCCACCGGGATTAAATCTGGCCAATCCCTTGCGCCAGCCAAAATAATTAATTTGATAGTGGTCCCAGAAGTGAGTTTAATTGGCAGGAACATCGCGCCACGTTTCAGAAGAGGGCGCAGGCATTATGGTAGGAATCTTTTAGTGGTTCCAGACATCGCCGACGACGAGGCGCCGCTTAGTGCCAGCCGCCTTATTAGTGAGGATGACGTAAGCTAAAACCAAGGTGATACCAACCCTTGTTTGATGCCGGAGGGGGCATATAATCGCCTACAAAATATCTCAATGAATCGTTTGGAAAGTCTACTTAGCTTTTCAACAGTTTTCTCAAGATATCATATTTGCATTTTATTGTGAGCGATGATCCAGTGGTCCCACGTTCTACGGACTTGAGTTAGTGCTGGAGCAAGTTAAATAACNGCATTTTATTGTGAGCGATGATCCAGTGGTCCCACGTTCTACGGACTTGAGTTAGTGCTGGAGCAAGTTAAATAACTTCATTAAACCGGTGAAACTTTGGAAACATAAATTATTATTTGAAACAAGAAATTTAAATTTTTGATTGACGTCTGTGGAGTTGTAAAAACGAGCAACACTCTTTTTCATGAAGTAGTGAAGTTAAGCTTTGATGCGGGCACGTGATAATTAAAGACAGTTTTTTTATTAACACTTACATTTTAACAGTTATAAAGCAGCACTACGTGTTTTCATTAATTTTTGCTCCAAATTCTTTCGAAATTAAATACATTTTGTTAGGATGGTGGTTATTTGAAGCCATTAAACTCCTAATAGAGTTGAAGCATAAATTTTACAGATTTAAGATTTTTCTGGTAAAGAGTGAGCATCTTCCATTTTCACTGAATATAATTATATTTTCTAACCGTGATTTTCTTTTAATAAAATCTGAGTAACATCCACTATCCTTCTTTTCTTTTCAGTAGCTTAAGTAGAGAGTTGAAATATTTTCAGAGTACTATCCTATTTTGTCCAGTGTTTTCATGTAGGATAATTTATGAGTGTTTATCTGTTTTTTGAAAGTGTAAATGTCACAACCTATCTACAATCACCACAAATACCCATCTAGATCCACCAAACTCTTAACACCAAACTCTTAACACCAAACTCATTCTCCAATACATAACATCACATACAAGTTAAACTCTCAGCAGACAGTAAGTACCCCGGTCGTACAGACGCAGTCATTGAAAAATTCACGACTTTTACAGATCAATTTACCTAAACACTTCCATCTCTCTTTCTGTCCCATCCGACATAATCCTTCTGTAGGAATGAATCAACTATATCCTCTCCTCGCCCAGCCCTGCTACCATAAGACAACATGGCCTTGTATCAGAACATATCCAACACTTTCCACTCCCGCTATATGAGTATAGAAATATATTTATTTGCGTTGGTTGCCAAATATTTATTTAGGAGTATAGAAATATATNCTCCCGCTATATGAGTATAGAAATATATTTATTTGCGTTGGTTGCCAAATATTTATTTAGGAGTATAGAAATATATTGATTTCTTATTGAAAGTGAGAATAAAATATGGTGACAATTCGTAAAACATAAAGATAAAACACTTTATTGAATAAAACGACATGACGTCGACATAAAACAATGAAGAAATATTCTACACACTACAACAAAACATAAGAAAATGACTTCCCTCTAGTGCAAAATTTATTTTGAGGACAGACCGTAAGTGCAGTAGAAAATATTCAGACGTCATAATTTAAGTTCAGATTTGATACTGCGGGAAATAAATAAATGATGCTGTTCAGTAGTGTTAATTTACCATGATAAAAATAATAAAAATTATATTTGTTGCTGCCCAAATAACCTTTCTCAGAAATGTGACAAAAGGCATTATGAAACATGACGATATAGCAACATTAAGAAGAAATTCGTTAATTCCAACAGTTATAATCTAACTAGCAGAGTCAGTAGTGCAAAAAAAAATTCTTCTCAATTACGGGTTCTGGTAAAAATGTCCGGAAAAAGGTGGTCAAATAAACAACGATAAATACTCTCCCTTTCACTTTAAAATTTTAAATTCAGTATTTAAATTTTTACTGAAACTTGCAATTTTAAAACCAAGTTTTGAGGTGACTTGAAAGAAATTTCATGCTCTTACATGTCAAGCAGACATTGCACGATGGATGGCGCCATCCCTGGACGCCATAGGCGTCGGCGACGACAGCACCGAACAATTAATAGCTGGCGTTTATGGGCCTCTTCTTAAATTCGCCCTGCACATTTAAACACTTTCGCCCCTCTTCTGGCGACCCTATTCTTACGTCGGGCAGCCATGCCTCCAAAAAAATTAAGCTTGATGGTTGAACCTAAATTAGGAAGGACTGCCCTATTTCATGGCTGGAAGGAGGGTCCTAAAACCAAGCCTTTTTGCAAATACCGCAAGCCATAAATCATGGATAAATCTGCAATTAAGTACAAAATTTCACTGAAAACCCATGTAAGCATTAATCGTCAATGGGATGGAACGAACTGAAACAATGTAATTCAAAAAGCCATCTACTATGGCATGGACCTAATGCTAAGAGAAAATAAGAGATACAGCTCAAATATTAAATATAATTAACACTGAATACAACACAATAAACCAACTTGAGCTTTAAAAAAATCCAAGAGGTGATTCCTAAATTTACAAAACTAACTAAATATATTTAATGAGGGGTTCCACAATCTGAATCTTGATCTAAAATTTAATCAAAGCAAATAATATGTTATGGTAATGTAAACAAAGAAATTCTGAGCTTGTTAAGTGTAGATAAATAAATAGGTATTAAAATATACTGACATCTGTGTACCATCACACCGCTGTACCCGGAAAGAGACGAGGTCGTTTCTTAACTGACGTCTGGGGAGATGTTATGAATCAGTCAACGCGTACAAGCCAAGAAAACTGCAGCGACACGTCAGCATCCAGGCCAGGCAAACGGTCTGATATACGTTGCAGCAATTGTAGTTCGTAAAAACATAGCACCGAAGCCGTCAGTGGATCTCCCATCCCGGCAGCACAGTATTCAGGACAACCTTATCAACATTGGTAGCTTTTAAATTAGAAGCAATTCAAATTGGTGTTCTATCACACATTGCAACGTATGTTAAATAGTTTTTTTTTTCAACCNTGGTAGCTTTTAAATTAGAAGCAATTCAAATTGGTGTTCTATCACACATTGCAACGTATGTTAAATAGTTTTTTTTCCAATCTTACTTGATCAACACACAACTGTTACCGTTAAGGTTCGTGGTGAGGTGTATTTCTACCTACATCTGATGAACGTATACATACAGTTGTGAGACTGTTGATTAAAGCCATTAGCACGCGGTGAAAATGATCACAACTCGGAAACATGCTACGATCAACATAATTGCTGAAGTGCAAAAATAACTCCTACAGCCAAGGCGGTGTGTTGCAAGGTCGGAAGATCAATTATAGGTACATAAAACACCGTGGAGTATTCAGAAGCTCTCACACACATGTATAGTCCACTTAAGAACAGGTGTTTTATGACATATAATGAAAGAAAGATCAATAAAATTTTAAGATATTCTTTAACAGCTAGAAGTTAATTTAAATGGGGGTTTCCTGGGCAACGGCTGGGAGCTACGGATCCGCCACCATATTGGATTTTAGCCATTTTGTGATGTTCATCACATTGAGCAGTCAGCCATCTTTTTTCTGGCAGCCATATTGTTTCCGCTCACATTTTGTTTTTGTCCGCTATCTTGTTTTTTCCCCTTTTTCTCACAAAATTCCTTATTTTCCCCTTACAATGAACTGTTTTCCCCCTCGAATTTCTCATTTATTCCCTCGACAGTAGAAGTTTCTCGTAAATTATTTTTTCACTTTCCCACCACTACAGCTGCATGTCCGCCATATTGGCAGCTCCTAAAACACATCCCTAGGATTTTGAGCTGCTACATTAATAACCTTATTTAACTGATATTAGTAGTGCTCTTCAATTTCCCTCAGTGACTCAATTTTGGATCTAAGGAGTCAGGAATCATCTTAAATTCGATGGGCTATAAAATTTAAATATTAAATTATATATAAATATTTTTATTTAACTCATAAAATGTGCAGAAGTAAATGTATCAAACGACGTATCTTCGGATTCGTATTTTCAAGAGAAAATTAGATTATGATATAACAACCATAAATTTGGTAAAAAATAATTTCATAAAATTAAAGTTATGTTTTTTATTTAATTTTTTTAATTTGATTTTTAGAAACAAGTGTATTGAGTGACGTGTCTAAAGTTTCGTATTTTTTAGACAGATAAGAATAAGCGGTCAGAAAATATGATAACGTGACAATAACCAGCGTCATATTGGATTTTATAAGCAAATAAATGTATTAGCAAATATAGTATATGTTATATATACTTTCGGACTTGTGTTTTAAAGTCGAATGCTAAAGTACTATTATGAACTTTGAATATTCGCACTTTTTCTACGCCTTATTGAATTTAGTAGATATAGGAGCAATTTTTAATTTTTTAAATTTATTATGTAAGCAGTCCGAGTCTCAAGTACAACACAGTGGTTGCCTTACCACAGGAGTTTGTCTATATCTAACCCCCACGAACTTATTATCATAGTTGGCCATAATTTCCGAACCATTGAAGTTATAGTCACCAAATTCGGACTGTAGGTACTGCTACTAGCACTGATCAATGTGATATGGCTCGTTATGCCAAAACTTCTTATAGGTAGAGTTTCCCACATATTTATAAATGTGTTTAAGCCCTTACAATAAGGCCATGGGTAACATTCCCAATTCATACATCATGCATTGTCATAAACCCTCTTATAAACATTGCAAGCCAATCATTTTATGCAACCATGAGTCTTACATACCGAAAAATTAAATTCATAAGTAGGCACATAACATGCTAAGATAAACCTAGAACTAGTGCTAGATTCTGTTTGTCACCCAAACACCAGTAAATTTTTCCAATATTTATGAGAATGCGTTAATGACATGGGATAGAAACACGCCCCAGCCAACTTGGTTATTCCGTAGCTTACACGACAGTTGCTCACATTCGAGGACCTTGTGTGGCACTCTTGTACACCATGCTAAGATGCTGGGATAAGGAGCACTTCAACAAACAACATTCATAAACATATTGGCGTGCTTACTACCGAAACAACTGCTTATTCTCTTCGTCTCGCCATATAAATTTAAACTATGCTAATGGCGTATTTTGATTTCTGCAACAAGAAAATTGTACGCAAGTTATTTTTAAAAAATGATAAATATTCATATTATTTTATTGGAATATATTCTCAACATTTTCCCCGGCAGTGTGCAAGACACTTCTCCAGCCACGGTGATAGCATCAGGGAAGAGGAATTAATAATGCAAAACAAACTCCACCGATTCGGAAGCTGCCACTGCGACGACTTGAGTAAGGAATTTATAATGGGTGAACTATATTTACCACCCGAACTACTTTTCATGATGGTATGGCAGTCACATTTTTGAAAAATTAATCTGTATGAAAATAGGCAAGCAATATGTGCATAAATGTAACGTCTTATATTCTTTTATCATGATAAGAGATATAAATTTAAACCATTTAACTTTTGCTGCAGAGCTAATATAGACATATTCGAAAATATGGTACATATTTTTTAATTAAATTAAAAAATCAGTAATGTAACTCTTTCACCATCTACTCCTTACAACTACAGACTGCTATGTGTTGACGATAGTATAATTTCCTTATAGCCCATAGACTACACAACCCCCTACCACAACTAACTAAGTTCGGTTCCTGGTGGAGCCACTGCCGATTTTCGCACAGAGTGGATTTTATTGATAGGTAGGATTTCTCGGCGTGCTCCCATTATCCCCGCCATTTAATTCAACCACTGCTCCGCCTCTACTTCACATCGCAATCGTCGGCACTGAAAGACGTCTGCTCGTAAGCACCACCCCAGATCTCTAATTACAGTATGTAAAATGTATTAAGCAACGAAAATTATGTTTAACTGGTTTACCTTGCATTTAAAAATTGCGAACCGATTCTTCATGCGCTTACAACTCGTGTGCGAGTAGGTACTAGTGATTTCGAAACTATGTACTAAAAACAAATTATAATTAAAATTTAATAATAACATTTTATTCAAAATATTAAAATAAAACTTACTTGTTGCAGCACCTGGTTTAACTGATCCAGATATTCGGACACAATGTTCTCTACGCGAACGTGTATTGAACCTAAATAAATCATCAGTATTACTAATGTTTTTTTTCCTTCACTACGCCCATTTAAGAAATTCTCGTCTATAATACACATGCGAACTGAATCGATTTTAAAAAGGAAACTTCGCACGGAAACGAAATATATATGTTGAAATAGTTCATGTACAAATCAAATATTGGAATGCAGGACAACAACATTAGTCATACTATTATTCTACAAGAGAAAATTTTCTGTGCGACTTCAATCGTTCGTGTAAATTAACAGACATTCATACAGACATATCAATCCCCTCCAGAGGTAGTATGCATGCATACCAAAGCTAGTATGAGGTAAGTTAAAATGTTGTACTCACATATTTTATTAAAAAATTCAAGAACAACACGCGCATATCCGTTTTTTTCTGCAGCAGTCACTGCAGCCGGCATGGCGCTGAGGTCGTGTTGGGTTGGCTCTCTTCGTGGAAGTCGCATCACCCCTCGCCAAAATTCGCACTAGGCATGCCGCAGTTCTGACGACCAGCAGGAACGGGCGAAAGATATCCTGCAAGCCGAGTGAACTCTGCTGCAAAATGTGTTTGGGGTAAAAAATTTTTTGAAGAGAAAACAAAAACCATTAATAATGCGCCCAATATAATTTTTGCATAACAAAAAGTACCAATTTCAAANCGCTGAGGTCGTGTTGGGTTGGCTCTCTTCGTGGAAGTCGCATCACCCCTCGCCAAAATTCGCACTAGGCATGCCACAGTTCTGACGACCAGCAGGAACGGGCGAAAGATATCCTGCAAGCCGAGTGAACTCTGCTGCAAAATGTGTTTGGGGTAAAAAAATTTTTGAAGAGAAAACAAAAACCATTAATAATGCGCCCAATATAATTTTTGCATAACAAAAAGTACCAATTTCAAANTTTTTGAAGAGAAAACAAAAACCATTAATAATGCGCCCAATATAATTTTTGCATAACAAAAAGTACCAATTTCAAATATTTAGTGACCACAATTTTTTTTATATGTTAATATCAGATCCATAATCGCAAAGCATTAATTTTGTTGCCCAACCATATCTACTACATTGGGTAATCATATTTATTTTAGAATAAATATTTAAATGTGTATCGCATTTAAGATAAGGGTTTTAGTAGCATATTTCTAGGGTAGAGCTAAAGAAAAAAATTTACCACATAGAACCCACTAGTTCATTCTTAAAAAAGGCAAAGTTTATTTGCCTCCATGGCACATACTATTTTTACCCCAGATTTGTTATTGTAACAAAGCATTTATTAAACATACCACTAATATTTTTAAGAAATTCTTTCCATACGAAGAAATATCCTACCCTAACCAGTCACAGTACGACTTAAAAGTACGTTATTGCTCGAAATCCTCGCCCCGGCCAGCATTTAAACGAAATTGATATAATTGCATGGCTTTTTTTACCAGTTATGCATTGTCTCAACTGTTATCCCACGCCCCATGCAAATATTAGCAAGCTGCATCAAACTTCTTTGTTACGCGATTCTTAAGTGCAATAATAAATAATTGCTATTTTTATTAGGTGTTTCCAGTAGGCGAAACAACTAGGTAGTTAATAGGGCTTAATGCCTCGTCGAAAGCGAGGTCGTTAGAGACGGAGCAAGACGCTCAGAGAAGCAGGAATATGAAAAGAATCGAACTTCACCTGCAGTAACGCACCATCTCAGAATTCTCCCTGTGTGAATTCGGGATACCTTGGGAAAAACCATTATCATGATGTTTGGACCAGGATTCGAACTCAGGTCTTCCCAAGATGTGAATGGAAAAGGTTGCTGGTCACTTTGTAATTTCATTTTACATTTTAATATAATTTTTTTCTGTTTCATGTGTGTCAGCCCCATGTGTGAATTTTTATCTCTTTTACATCTTACTTTGTAAGCATATAAATGTATTTTCAAATCACCGGAAGTATCTCGTAAATATTTTTTTCTGTGAATATGTAAGGAAATATAATTGAAATAAAAAAAATAACTAAAGACTGTTAACAGAGTAAGATTTTTTATATAAATCACATACATATAACAACTTTTAATTAACGAAACAATTTAAAATGAATTATACATTTAAAACCAATTTAAATGTTAATAGAGTAATTTCCCATATTTAGAAAATGTTAACACATAACCTTAGAAACAATCAGGCTTCCTACATCTATGCAAAAAAAATTCAATGATTGCTATTTTAAAACAAATATTGTAAATATGTTAATTTTTTATAATACATATTTTAATTGATTCAAAACGATTTTCACATAAATAATACTCACTTCTTAAAGTTTGAGCAACAACTTTAAGTACAGCTATATTTACAACCTTTAATGTATACATATTCATTGGTAGTGCGGAGAAGTCAGCACATATCTGTTGTTTAAGATGCGAAAATAAGTTTATTCTCGGCTGTAGATTATTCACAGAATTTAATGCCCAGCGAGACCCCTTTACAATCATTTCTGCTTCATCACGACATATTTTTGCTATACTACCTTCGACGTTCTCTTCCACATCATATTCATTGTACATAGGTACATTCGAATTGTTGTATGCTTTTATACAATACATATCATCGTGCGGTTCTGGTTTAGTGTAGTCGCACTCCACCTATCCAAACTAATATTATAAATGCGGAAGTGTGTTTGTTTGTTTGTCCTTCTTTCACGTCGCAACGTAACAACGGATCGACGNAACTAATATTATAAATGCGGAAGTGTGTTTGTTTGTTTGTCCTTCTTTCACGTCGCAACGTAACAACGGATCGACGTCATTTATTGTACAGAGATAGTTGGAGAGCCGTGAAGTGACATAGTCTACTTTTTATCCTGAAAAAAAAAATATCATTCCCTCAGGAAATTTTTTTTAGTAAAAATAGCGCTCGGGGTACAANAACTAATATTATAAATGCGGAAGTGTGTTTGTTTGTTTGTCCTTCTTTCACGTCGCAACGTAACAACGGATCGACATCATTTATTGTACAGAGATAGTTGGAGAGCCGTGAAGTGACATAGGCTACTTTTTATCCTGAAAAAAAAAATATCATTCCCTCAGGAAATTTTTTTTAGTAAAAATAGCGCTCGGGGTACAATGCTGTGTTAATGTAAGTTGTTAGTGTGGGACGATGTCGCAACGGATCAACGTTATTTTTTGCGCAGAGATAGTTTGAGGGCCGGGAAGTGACATAGGCAACTTTTTATCCCGAGAAAATATCTCATTCCCTAGGGGAAATTCTTATTGGAAAATGAAAAAGTACACAAACGGAATAACAATGCAACGTCGTAACCGAGGAACACATCGACGTGATTTCTTGTACAGAAATAGTTGGAGGGCTGAAAGGTGATATTGGTTCCTTTTTATCGCGAGAAAATGTCTCAAAAAATTTACAAACGATAATAGTGAATCAAGTTGGAAAAAAGTGTGCCGCCAGCGCGTTCTCTTGCAATACGCTGTCTAAACCGTTAAAGATGGAACACTATGATGTAGTAAAGAATTGTGTATAGTAAAACGACTTAAAAAAACTCCGCGGTAGCATATTTATATATATATAACAGAGAAATACTAATAAGTGTTTTTACCATTTAATTCACCGAGACGTTGAGTTTTATGAAATGTATAGAGTATAGAAGATTAACACTTAGTGAAATTCAACTTTATTAAAAAAAAAAACCTAAACAATAATTGTGTAGTCCACGTGAGCGGAGCCGCTGGCACAGCTAGTATAAAATATATTTAAAGTTCCATGGGAATTCCAGTTATTCTGTAAGTTGACTTACGAAATTTGTTTCACACCTGCCAGAAATTAGCAAATATCTTTCGCCTCCTCTAATGAATCAGTCGGAGCATAGGTCTTCAGAATGCCGCGTAAAGCAGATTCTTTCAGCACGAATCCATTTGCATTCGAATATTGTGTTGGTAACAGACTAGCATACCTTCATATGTCTGTCCAAGTTAAGTTTTAGCGAAATCTGCTTTCCACACTTAGCAAATATGTACATCGTGCAGTCAAGGTTCTTCTTGCAGATATTACTTTTGTATCTTTGAGCAAGGTGTCTTAAATTTGAAAAGTTTGCCGCAGTAGATGCATTTATTTATCGTAAATGACAGCAAATCCGGATAGTTCACAGTTGCCATCGTCGTGACTGCCGGTGAAAACACTGTTGTTGATCACCATATCTGGAGATGACGTCATATCTACTTTGCTTGCCTGCGGTGACATTCCGATCAGTCCTTGGTGGTTCGCCAGATGTTAGGTCAGTACTCGCCTCAGCCATTAGCTCTCAAATTATGGCTGGTGAGATCATCTTGAAGGTCTTTTCATGCCTTCTCAAGAAGTTGTTTTTCCATGCAAACTGTGCCCCACATGTATCACAGGAATACCGCACAGGACATGTGGTCGGCAGGCAGCTATTTTCGTGTACACGAGCATTATATCCTCGCGTGAATTCCTTGCCACAATAGCAGCATAGCTTCCTTGATAACGACACTAAAGCAGTAGAGACTCCCATTGTTAACACCGAGTTCGATGATATAAAAGGCATTGTAGTCATCTTAAAAGTCACCAGGGTCTTCATATATCTTATTCGTATTGTAGGATATTCTTGCGGTTTACGAGGCTAAGAGCAATGATATACTCTCGTCCACGCTTGATTGTTTCTTCACATGCTATGAGATAATATACCACAACCCCTTCCACAACAAAGGGGTCTGCTGTGAAGCGTGGCAGCGATACAAGCAGATTTAAAAAGGAAAATAGTTATAATCACCTACCAACCAGTACGTATTGCACAATTGTCAAGCACTGTACATCGCGTTAGTCAATGCTAGACACAAGACTTGCATTTTAAAGCTGGCGAGGTAACTCCTATTAGAACAGCAGAATAGCAAACGGATTTCCCCAAGTGGCCTAGCAAGGACATGTAACTCCCGGGTGAGCTATGGTACAGTACACAGTCACACAAATTTTACCACCAACCAACACATAATGTGCGAACATCGAGAGTCGTATGTTGCATTTGTCTAAAATAAAATGATATGGCGGAGCCTAGAAGCACGGGAGTGACATAGTCTACTCTAATACACACTTATGCGAGCATATATAAAAAATAAAATGTAAAGGAAAAAGTTATAAGTACTACCAACCAGTGTATATTGCACAAGCATCAAGCGCTGCACGTCGCGTTAGGCGATTCTAGACAAGATCCAGCAGCCCTGGTTAGTACATAACACAGCGGTAGATCAATCCTCTTAGCCACTAGGCCTTACCGGATTTTATTTGTACTATAAGTATTGTGCTTAGATTGTCTTATCGGTTATTTGTACAATTGTATAAAAATATATGATCTCGTTAGCTTAGCCCTCACTGCCAGGGAAACGTTGCGCAAACGTTAAGTATTACAAGTAAAAATTTATTAAAAATCTTAAAAAACGTTTGGCTTATTGGGTATCTCCGGGGTGGTAGCAGTGACTATTTGCCCGGCGTACCGGTTGACGCGGGGAGCCACGGGAAGGCTGTCACTTCGACCCTGTGCTACCACCCAAGCAGTAAAATATACAAAATACACAATAAAAAGGTACACAACACTTTAAAACTTTTTAATATCAATATACAATTTAAAGTTATTTTATACATTGATATAATAATTGACATACATCTATATGAATCATCAAAATCATACGATTTAAAATTTTAAAATATATATAGCACATAATACAGAATTTCAAGATAAAACCATCTAACTATACTTTCCTACATAAATAAGTATAGCTCTAAAAACAATAACAGTAGTGGTCAGCATTCCAGTCCTGTACACTCTGCGTATCTTCCCCAAGAACTATCCCCCGGAGCTCAGGGGCGACGGAATTTTCCTTGTTCCGCGCCAGCCTTGCCTGGTTAGTACAGTAGAATAGCAAACGATTTCCTTTCGTCCGACATTGTGTGATCAACTAACATCTCGAGAATCTGTAAGGTAGCCTAGGCGGTCAGCCGACAGTGCGGTCACTGTGCAGGTTTCTAGAAGTCTAAAGGATTGGACATACACTAGCTGAGAGAGACGCATCAGCTCTAGGGTGGCACCCCAGCCGAGTCACACATGCACTTCCCTTTACAAGAGGAATTCATTTATACAGTACTAGGTAATAAGTAATTTTGTTTCTAAATATTACATAAATGTACTTATTTTTAGGGATGAAGAAAAAATGTATTTTGTAAATAAAAACACGGGAACACTCTCAGAAAATCCATTTGCACTTCTTACAATAGTATGAACTATGGCATCATGCAACGTTGAACCCNACGGGAACACTCTCAGAAAATCCATTTGCACTTCTTACAATAGTATGAGCTATGGCATCATGCAACGTTGAACACCCGTATTCAGCTTCGTCGTAGACGAAACCAGAGTCTTATTAATTTTTTTCAGTTATTTCTAAATTTTCTAATTGCCGACCCCTTCGTGCCGACCCCTCCATGCTGACCCCTGTGCTGAACCCTCCGTGCCAAATCCTCATTGCTGACCCTTCAGTGCCTCCCCTATAGAAAATTTTGAATTCCCTAAAAAAATCGTAAAACCTTGGCTTCGTCTCCGACGAAGCTGAAAATGGGTGTTCAAGTATTCATGTCGTCATGGTTCCTAATATTGCAAATGAGCCAAATTGATTTTTTCAGAGTGTTCCCATTTTTTGATTAACAAAATACAAGGTTATTTTCTTCATCCTTAAAAATAAGTACATGTACATAATATTTAAAACAAAAGGACGTATTACCATGCCCTTTATAAGTGATTACCTCTTGTAAAGGGAAGTGCATGTGTGTCTCGGCTGGCCTACCTCCCTGGAGACTGACGCATCTCTCTCGGCTAGTGTATGTGATTGTGCAATCCCTTCTGCCTGCACGGTGCCCGCACTGTCGGCCGACCACCTAGGCTGCCTTACAGATTCTCGAGATGTTAGTTGATCACACAATGTCGGACGAAAGGAAATCGTTTGCTATTCTACTGTACTAACCAGGGCTGCTGTATCTTGTCTATAATCGCCTAACACGACTTACAGCTCTTGATACTTGTGCAATATGCACTGTTTAGTAAGTGCTTATAAATTTTTTCCTTTACATTTTATTTTTTATATATGTTTGCATGTGTGTCGACCGTGTCACTCTCGTGCTTCTCGGCTCCGCCATATCATTTTATTTTAGCCGAATGCAACGTACGATGCTCGATGTTCGCACATTATGTGTTGGTTGGTGGTAGTAGCAGGAAATCAAAAAAATTAATTTACGAAAAATGTATACTTCTATGAAGGGTAAGGTGTAGACATTTCGAGGGAAAAAACAAGATATTATAAGAAAACAACAAGAAATTCGAGGGAAAGAGTTAATTATATAGGAAAAATAGGGCATTTTGAGACAAAAAGAGGGGAAAACAAGATGGTGGTCGAAAAACAAACAGATGGCAACCAGAAACAAGATGGCCAAAAACTCAATGTTATGAGCATCGCAAAATTGTGGAAATCCAATATGGCCATGGATCCGTAGATCCGTAGCCCCCAGCCCTTGTCCTGGAAACCCCCGTTTCTATCTACTGGTAAACCTATTTGATCAAAGTTTTGGCTTGACAGTAATTATAACAGCAAGCCCAAGAGAAGCCAATTTTTTAAAGACAGAATTTTACAAAATTTATTTAGTGATCAGTCACACAAATATATTTCAAAATGTGGTTTTATATGGTTGAAACCATTAGACCTACAATTACTTAAAATTAACGAAACTGTAAATTTTCTGTGGTTTTAAATCTGATGTTGACATAAAATGAACACACTCTTTAGAATAATTCAATACAATTAATTTAAAGTTTCTAAAATAAACATTGCACAATTTCAAATGAATAAATAAATGTAATGTGATGTGTTTCATTAAATTATAACAATCAAACTGTAGCAAGAACCAACGGCCCTACGCATTTGTCAACTCCAAATATGTTTTCTTGTAAATCAAAACTCCATTCATGAAGAAAAATGAAGACTGTTTCTGATATGTAAAATCACCTTTTGTAAAGCCACGGTATCTGTCCGTTCACGAGATATAATAATTGCAGTAGTGCGGATAATGAAAAAGCGTCCGACCTACAAAGATTCAGCAGGGCCTCGTCGACAGAGATGTCATTGGAGATGGAGCAAGTTTCTCAGAGAAGCAGGAGCAGGGCAGGAATCGGCCAAGTAGTTTGGAACCATCCCAGAATTCGTCTGGAGTTATTTCAGGAAACCATTGAAAACTGAAATAAGGATGACCGGAAAGGGATTCGAACTTTGGTCCTCTCGAATGCGAGGACGATATCTAACCGCTGCGCCACGGGTAAAGATGCAGAAAACATCCGATAATATTGAGTCGTTCTGTTTTTGCATAACTTTACCTGTAATTTTGTTCGCTGGCTCTACTTGGCCTGGAAAGGGTTGCGTTATTTTATGTGTTCCCAAATAACTTTGTAAATTATTATTTTTTTAAAAGAAATAAACGTTTAGAGCAGATAGCTTAAGTTGGTTATGATTGGTATAACAGCCCAGTTAATAATTTTGGGCTTCAGATGTTCGTAACTTCTTTTCAAACAAATTTTTTATTTGCTATATTTTATTGTAGTACAGCATTGAAATGTTTTAACTATTATGTCAAAATTTTTGTTATACTACACACAAATTCTTCTGCGCTTATTACCTGATGAACTGTGTGTATAGGAAAAAAGGGGGGGGGGACTTTAAACCTTGCACTTCAGGGTCTGCTTGGGTCGTCTCGTCCAAGAACTTTTATACAGTGTTGGTTGTTATAAGTTGTTGGAAGTATTGTAGACGCGAGTACGCTGCAGGCGCCCTTCAAAATTTCCAGCTTCTTTAAACTATATTGTTACCTCGTATTTGTTGCCCGCAGTTTACGTTAACCAACATTCATTCTCATCATTACGACACGATAGACCCTTATGGCTGTATACCATCTGCTCGCATTTGTTACCAGTATAGAACTGTCCGGCAATTTTATGGCCACTTAATAAGGATTGCAAAGTAAGGCATTAATTACTCCATGTATTTAGTAAATTCACTGAAAAAAGTTTGTACCATACAGAGTATATTATATGTAAATTCTTACTTTTTTTATGGGTTAAAGAATACAAATATATAATAAACACTTACTTATATGGGTTAAAGTATACAAATTATATACACATATATATAAAACTTGTGTTTTGGAGGNTATAATAAACACTTACTTATATGGGTTAAAGTATACAAATTATATACACATATATATAAAACTTGTGTTTTGGAGGCGTACAAAAAACTACAATATAGATTTGTTCACTAAAGACGATGTGCATTTGAACTATTTTTCAGTAGTTAAACAGTGGCAGGAGCAGGGGAATATTTCAACATTAAAAACGCATAAGTGTCGTTATATAAATAAACAATATTAAGTATTATAAACTATATATAATAAAAAATCGGGAAAGTGCCTACATGTGCACGAGCGAAAAATTTAATTATTTTATCTCTTTTTGAACATGTTCAACTAGAAACTTCAGAAAATATATAATAGGCCAAATGGCCAACAACTTGCTTATCGGTGTTTTAGTGATCGTTCAAAATGTAAGTACAATTTTTAATTTTGTACTTTACATTCGCGTTATTTCATCAGATATTCGTACACACAGATACAGAACTGGTCAATAACTGCGATCCCAGTTCCGTCATCATTGTTGTATATCGTCAGCTGTAGTTCTTTTTTTCCTTCTAATAATTTCTGTCTTCTGCTAGCTTTCTTATGACGTGTCCTTAACATTTCGAAAGAAAAATGTCAATAGAGTTTCTCTCAGAAATTTTTTGATGTTCTTTTTTTTTTTTTAGAACGCTTATCACAGGACCACATCTGTACGGCACCTTTGTAGTAGGGCACTCTTTTATTTTATTTCGTGCGATCGTATCTTCACCGACGATTCTCTTTTCTACCGTTCCCGTTGCGACGTGCTTCCCCAGAGTTATTTTAAAAGAATTTCTCTGATTTGTGATTTTCTCTTTACCGCGTTTCTTTTCGGGAATTAAAAAAAACTGCGCATTACGTCGTTTTGCGTTTCTGCACAGAAAGATTGTTGAAAGTATAGCTTTAACAAATCACGTCCTCACTAAAATAACTGGTAGAGTGTAATAAAAACTCTTTTGAAATTCGTCTTAAAGAAATTTCCTGTCCATAGCGGAAAATATTAGCTATGAACACTGACTGCCGTATCCATAATAATGATGGAAGAAAATTATAAAAGCAATTGTTAGCGTCTGCTAAAATTTCAACAAATTTTAAGTAATTGGTAATTTAAATTTGTTTACTTTTTATACACATTGCAGCAAATATTTGTAGAACAACAATATAATTAACTTTATATCACTTCTACACTGAAGAGCCAAAAAAACTGGTGCACCTGCCTAATATCGTGTAGAGCCCCCGAGCACGCAGAAGTTCCGCAATACGACGTGGCATAGACTCGACTAATGTCTGAAGGTATGCAGGAGGCATTGAAATCTGTGCCAATTTGAGAAAAGGTTGCACGTCTCTCACGTTTAATGATTTGATGTTTAACCGGATTCCCGATATTCACGGTACACTCGTCAAATGGTCCTACGCGAAAACCAAATGTTATCGCTACCTCGGAAATGCTATGTCCCATCTTTCGTGCGCCGACTATAATACCAAGTTTAAACTCACTGAAATCTTGGTAACCTGCCATTGTAGCAGCAGTAACCGATCTAGCAACTTTTCCAGTCGCTTGTTGTCTTATATAGGCGCTGCTGACCGCATCGCGTTACTCTGATTGGTTCCATAGCTCTGTTATTTACATACGCACGCCTATACCAGGTTTTTTGGCTCTCCAGTGTACAAAGCAAACTGAGTGGGAGGGAGAGGAATAACAGACACACTGATAGTGGCATGTATTAGTATCTAAATTGTGACCCGTGCATTATTCCGGAAAGGATGGATGACGTGTTATACCAACACTCTCTCTCTCTCTCTCTCTCTCTCCCTCTTTATAATAGCGATTATCAGGTTCCTCCAGTTGTGGGGCCACGGTGGTGTAGTGGTTAGACTACTCCCCTCTCACCTAGGCGAAGCGGGTTCGGTTCCCAGCGGGGTCGCCCCCGGATTTTCGCGTATGGGAATCTTGACGGACGATGCCGCTGGTCAACGGGTCTTCTCGGTGATCTCCCGTTTTCCCCACCGTGCATTCCGGCGCTGCTCCATACTCACCTCGCTCCACTCTCATCGGCTCTCAAGGCCTGGATATTATGGCTCGGCTTCACCTCTTTTGCAGAAATTCTTTGTGTTCGGGTAAAATTTCGGATTAATAGTACTGTCAACAAACTATTATAGAAAATTTACACTTTACAATTTCTAATAAAATTATTGTACTTAATTTCAATTGTGTGGTTATCTGCTAGTTGTAAAAAGTCGAGAACATATTTATATTAGATCAATAAGTTCTTGCCTTTTTTGCAAGCAGGAAATAATGCACAGTGCAAATTAAATACATAGGTATTAAACAATTAGTAAATAGTAAATTTTCAATAATCAAACATTTCCAATTGCTTATATGTACCTTTGAAACTGAAATTATGACACTAAAACAAAGAATGTCTGCATAATAGGCGAAGCGGTGCCTTAAGAGCCGCGTGTTCTCTTCAGTCACTCAACTCCTTCATCGAGTTGTGCTTCAGCACCCGCCACTTCTTGGGTTACGCATATATGAGAACTACGCCAAGCGTAGACACCTGTCACCCAGGGACCTCAGTGCCGGGGAACAAGCTATCTGCCTTGTTCGCTTGGACCATTAGGTAGATGGCTCCTAGGATCGTCCACTATGTGGTGGCGTTGTATGGATTTCCCGTATATTGGAGCTTAAATAATTATTCTATATGGACAGGGGACGGGATGTGAAACATTATGTACCTCAGACTTCTTCATAGATAAACTTAATATAAGCCCAGTAGCCACAGATAGTTACAACTGACGCTGACAGGTGGCCTTCGTCAACAAGTGCGTTCGTTGAAGTAGGGCTTGCCGAGAAGTGCACAGTACTTTTTCTTCCAGTGTGTATTTGTGTCTGTTCTGAGGTCAATCAAATAAGAAATTCAAATCACCCCGAATAACGGCTATATTTATATCAAATATTTTGTTATACACCGCTGTGACAAAAGTCATGGGATAGCAATATGCAAATATACAGATGGCATTAGTNGATAGCAATATGCAAATATACAGATGGCATTAGTATCGCGTATAAAATGTATAAATCGGCAGTGCATTGGTTGGGCTTTCATTTGTAGTCAAGTGATTCATGTGAAAAGGTTTCTGACGTGATTATGGACGCACGAAAGGAATTAACATACTTTTAACATGGAATGATAGTTGGAGCTAGACGCATGGGACATTCCATTTCGGAAATAGTTAGGGAATTCAGCATTCTGAAATCCACAGTGTCAAGAGTGTGCCGAGAATACCTAATTTCAGGCATAACCTCCCACCATGGACAACGCAGTGGCCGACCGCCTGCACTTAATGACCGAGACTAACGACGTGTGTAGAATGGTCAGTGTTAACAGACAAGCAACACTGCATGAAATAAAAGCAGGAATCAATGTGGGACGTACGATGGACGTGTCCGTTACGACAGTGCGGTAAACTTTGGCTGTAATGGGCTACACCAGCAGAAGACCGACTCGAGTGCCTTTACTAACAGCACGACTTCGCCTGCAGCGCCTCTGCTGGGCTCGTGACCATATCGGTTGGACCCTAGACGACTGAAAAACCGTGGCTTGGTCAGATGAGTCCCGATTTCAGTTGGTAAGAGCTGATGGTAGGGTTCGAGTGAGGCGCAGACCCCACGAATCCATGGACACAAGTTGTCCACAAGGAACTGTGTAAGCTGGTGGTGGCTCCATAATGGTGTGGGCTGTTTTTACATGGAATGGACTGGGTCCTCTGGTACAACTGAACCGATCATTGACTGGAAAGGGTTATGTTCAGCTACTTGGAGACCACTTGCAGCTATTTATGGACTTCATGTACCCAAACAACGATGGAATTTTTATGGATGACAATGCGCCATGTCACTGGGCCACAACTGTTCGCGATTGGTTTGAAGAACATTCTGGATAATTCCAGCGAATGATTTGGCCACCAAGATCGCCCAATATGAATCCCATCGAACATTTATGGGACATAATCAAGAAGTCAGTTCGTGCACATACTCCTGCACCGGCAACACTTTCGCAATTATGGACCTCTATAGAGGCAACATGGCTCAATATTTCTGCCAGGGACTTCCAACGACTTGTTGAGTCCACGCCACATCGAGTTGCTGGTAAAAGGAGGTCCGACACGATATTAGGAGGTATACCATGACTTTTGTCGCCTCAGTGTATATGTTCGGAGAAAATGTTGACTGATGTAAGCTTTTCACTTTTTCACATTACTGATTGTATTTGAAACTTTTCTTTTTATAACAATTTCCCTTGATCACTTCATTGGGGTCAGATGTAATGTGTCGAGTTATAGATGTTGTAACCCTAGATGTTGTACTAATGAGCGCTCATATCTTTGGGGCTCAATTTAAGGAACTTTCTCAACGTGAAGAAATTCTCTTAGGACAGTGTAAAGAACACTGAGATGTAAAACCCACAAGTGCCATAGAAACATGAGTATGAGCACAGGACGATAGTTATGCCCAACTAAGAGGTTTTCTCGGGTGATCGACTCACTGAGGCTGAACTCGTGCTGGCCATTGTTATAACTCCGCATGCTGGACGAGACCTTGAGTGAGTGTTCTCCACCCATTGAAAGATTGACTCAGATAGAGCGGCGACACAGTTCCGGCACTGTCCTGGAGAGACATTAGAGGTGAGTTTGGCACCTCGGCCAGACCACGGGTGCGAGATGGTATCAGTGAATATGTGGAAGATCACTGTAGTTAGTGAGTGAGTGAAGATATTTGAGCGGCATTTAACATTAAGGTCTTGAGAGCCGACGAGGGTGAAACGTGGTAAGTATGGAGCATAACCTGATTGCAAGGGTACGGGAAAAAGGGAGACCTCCGGAAAAATCCGCCGACTAGCGGCATCGCCCATCACGATTCCCACACGCAAAAATCCGGGGGCGACCCCACCAGGAATCGAACCCGGTTCACCATGGGGGAGGCGAGTAGTCTAACCACTATACTACCGCTGTACTAGCTCCAGTACTGTTCTGCAGATACAGTAGAGGTGAGTTTGGTACCTCAGCCGGTCCACGGTTGTGAGAGGATCTCGGTGATTTAAGTAGAAGGTAACTGTACGCACACGACTGGGCCACCCTTGCGGATTGCGTGTCGTCAACGGTTGTATTAACTGGAGGTGCCTATGTCTATCCAGTGTAAAGACTGTTCATGGTAATGTGAGCACTTTCAATATAAACCTTCACAAACAATAACAGCCGAAAACTACGCATATACCACAGTACACATTCGCATGAAGGCTAAGTTGGCAGCGAACTAATGGAAACAGTTCTCTAAGACTTAACAGTATTTTGAGAGTCTTATATTTAAATGTAAGCCTACTGAATTTAGTTTTTCTTGTTTTCCGTTTAGTATGTATATATATATATATATATGATTTTCTAAAAATATAATGATTCCACTTGGATATCGCATGACATGAGTAAATTGAGACGGTCAGTGGCAATGTTAATTTACATATAGGACAAGGATACATATTGGGAAGAAAAGTAGATCCTGAGCATGGCTTTCAAAAGTGCTCAATTAACATTGAACAGCTTATACCGGATTGAGATCCTTGTCGGTTTGCTCTCACAGGTTATACTTTTTTGAGGTCAGACACTGTTGGGAGGGCTTCACTGACTGGGTAGCCTAATATCTCCCTGTGCGATCTATTGACTTTTGGATACCAGTTAACAGATACTCTACATCGTTCAATTTTTGGAATGACGCAAATTAAGGACAAAATGGCGAAACACAGCAAAGGCCATGTATTTCAGGTACTTTGCGTTCACCGCTTTTCGTACCGAATTGGTTAACAACGCGGACAATGCATTTACTAACGTAAATTCACATTCTGCTAAAATGGAAACAATATCGTTCTTGGATTTATCTTTGCCAAGTTTAAGAAATATAATTAGAAACTTTTCATGCGAGAAGTAATAAAATCGATGGCAAGTGGGGTATTGAAATAATTATTCCTTCTTATACTTAAGTAGTGCAGTAGACACAAGGATTTTTTTTGTAAAGACTCCTTCGTTAGCGACGTAGATGATTAAGTATGACTCGTCGACGGCAGGATCATTAAATACGTATCAAGCTGCACGCACAATCAATAACGGGGAAGCAATCGCCCACGACATGTATTAATGAACCATCCTGGCATTCACCTGCTTTAATGATTTCGTAAAACCGCACAAAATTTAAATTAGGATGACTAGTGGTAGAATCGAACCCGCGTCTTCCCGAATGCTAGGCCAGGGTGTTACATTGGCACCATATGCCATGCCATACACAAATACATAGATGTTATTGTTTTATTTGGCACCGGGATTCAATATTTACCGCCAGATTAAAAAAAACACGAAAAGAAAAATAATACATTAAATTAAATAATATAATTCATTGATAACTGACTCCTTATCGAAAATGGCGCCAACTCTATTTTATTCTTGTGGCCATTTATAAAACGGTTTATTTTTCTCTGTAGTGTAAGGGGTACTAATGTGAAACTTAACAATAGGAAATTCGTTCATTAGTGCAAAACGAAAAATATGTTTTCAAGGCGAGTAAATATAATTTATTTTATAATGTATTGTATCCCTTTGTTAGTAATTTTGAAATTTCGATATATTAAAATGAAGACTCATTGTGGCATACGACAGTAATAACTTTATATTTGAAGCTGGAATTGACTTATTTCTACTAGTATTTCCTCGCAGTAGCGAGGTGGAACAGTGATAAAATACTGGACTTGCATTCTGGAGATCCCTGGCTCGATTCCCAGTCTGACCATGCTGATATCTGTTTTCCAATAGTGTTTCCCGAAGTCACTTAAGACAAATGCTGGGGTGGTTCCTTAACATAGGTTCTGGCCGATTCCTTCCCCATTCCTAGAAGTCTAATGTTCCACCACTAAGACATTGTCGCCATTCGGAGGTACGCAACAAAACCAATACAAATAAAAATAATATGTAATTGGGTGTCACATAAGCCTGTTGATTTTTGTCTTGAACCCTAAGATATTTAGCACCCTGAGAGGCACTGTTGTTATGTACTTAAACTGGGAAGTGTTTTCTGGTAAACCCCAAGACAATAAACATCGATGGGATTTGTTAACACTACTTATCTTAAGTTGGCTGCACATTTTATTGCTAAATATCTTTATTCACTATATCCTTCTCAGTGCACTGATAAAAATGGACGTAGTATAAAAGCCTTATCACATAGAAACAGCTGCAAAAAGCTATGTTGGTACCGTATATATAACGTTCACCGCAGACAGTAAAACGAACTACTGACGGTTGTGGTCCTGTTTGAAAATTTTCTGTTATTGTAAATATACACTCATTTGCAAAGAAATTTATCACCCTGAAGGCGCCATCACAGGGGCACGTAAATGGGTACAGGCATAGAACATGGTAGTATGTATTCAGAGAACATCAAAATATTGTACTACATCAAGCATGTGTTGCAGGGGACCAACACTAGCACAATACACGTAGTATGGTGTTGGACCACCCGCAGCATGGAGACAGGTGGCGATACGGTAGGGAATGTAGGCATACAAACATCGCATATTCTCCTGAGGAAGATCCTGCCACAGCTGGTGCAACTGACCCTCCAAATCCGCTGTAGTTACCACTGGCCTAAGTTGCTCTCCAATCTGGTCCCAAACATTCTCGACGGGCGAGAATTCGTCTGGAATGATTTTGGGAAACCATGGAAAACAGAAATCAGGATGGCCGGATCGAGATTCGATCCCAGGTCCTCTCGAATGGTACCACAGTGTCTAAGCTTTTAGGCTGCTTGCCTCCCAACAAGACGAACCGTGCTCAAGCCCTGGCTGGGCCACTCCGGATTTTCGCAAATGGGAATCCTGCCGGAATATGTCACCGGCAGGTTTTCTTGGGGAACTCCCGTTACACCCGCCCTTGCATCCTGACGTTGCTCCATTCTCACCTCATTTAACCCTCACCGGCTCTCAAGACCTCGTTTTTAAGAGCCGCCCAAATCTCTGGATGGCGCCTAGATACTTAACTCTGCTGTTGGTGCTGGTATTTGGTCGGCTGTGGGTGAGATCCGGCGATGTGGGCGGCCTTCGCAAAGGCCCCCGTTTGGTGCCGTTTCACTTACTGCTCTACTGACGTACTGACGTGGCAGAGGGTCCAATTTCCCCCCCCCTCCGGACTTCCTCGGCGCGGCTGACCTCTTTCTGCGCGGCGATATTCAACTGTCTCTGCTCGAAGGTCTACTGACCACTCAACCACCATAAACCCAGCAAAGAGGCTTATATGCTCTCTAGCCTCTCTCCCTAATTGTCGGCACGTGTCGCCTTGTTGGGGCGAAGGGGCGATGGTAGGAAACAGAAAAATGAATTTCAAAAACGTGCCCTGGTTCCCTAAAGTTTGGGGGGGGGGAGTGGTTATCTTGCCCCTTGAATTTACCACCTCAGCTTATTCTTTCGCAGTGCGTGTTTTCTGACTTCAGGCAAAATACACCTGACTCTTGTGATATCTTGGCGCTTACAAATCTCGTGGGCTTGCTAGGNGGCGGGGGGAGGGGGGGGGGGGTTGGTTGGTGTGACAGCGCTGTCTAATACTCCTAATTCGTCATGCATCAAGTATGTATGTGTGTTGCGTTATGATGTCCATGAAAAATACTGCATAAAACTTTAAATACTGGTTTTTTGGTGAATATATATTTATAATGTGCTTTACTACACATACAGAAAAGTATTACTGCTGTAATTTGATTTCAGATTAAGAAAAAGTAAACGATCCTGTGTTTACCTTGCTCGGAGGCCCATAATGCTGTGGAAGCATGTGGTTTCCGCGGGACAAAATTGAAAATGGTGAATATTTCTTATACAAAGCACACAAAAAACTTTAATTTGTTAATACCCTAGACTTTCGTTTATTAGCAGAAGTATTCTTGGCGTTTGTATACCTGTCATATAAAGTTTGTGGATTTACAACAGCAGCGAATTTATGGGCAGAATATGTTGCTGGAGATAATGACGATTCGGTAGATTACTGACAATGTCTTTTAAGTCCAGGCAATGTTGATAATGATAGGAAATGAATCATTACTACTGACATTTTCACTTATGATAGGCGACGAATGGGTAAGTACTTCTCCATATGTGTGTTTGTGTCTATACATGTACTAGCTTTAAAATAACTTATATTAATTATAAATTTCCAGGTATGATACTGTAACAGAATGAGCAAATGTTTTGACAAATTTTATCGATTATTTATGGTAACAAAAGTAATTGCGCACATGGCAAATAAAATCCTGTAAAATTTGCAATATTTAAATATTCATACTAACAGTATTATCTAACTTTTTTTNCGCACATGGCAAATAAAATCCTGTAAAATTTGCAATATTTAAATATTCATACTAACAGTATTATCTAACTTTTTTTTACCACTATTTATACTTTTAAAAAAAACTATTATAGTATACTATTANCGCACATGGCAAATAAAATCCTGTAAAATTTGCAATATTTAAATATTCATACTAACAGTATTATCTAACTTTTTTTACCACTATTTATACTTTTAAAAAAAACTATTATAGTATACTATTATTTTTTACATTCCAGCAAATCTTTAATCAGATATAGTTGGGAACACCCGATTTTCACGAACAGTTCCTTGCCTTATGTCACCTTCCACGATTGAATTGTTTTAACTGATAAGCATTTCAGGCGCCCACCCGCTAATCACAGACTTTCATTAGCGGGGTGACCAAATTCTGATTGGCCCGGCAAATACCCCAAAGTCTTGTATCACATTGACAACGTGGCCAATAACCAAAGGAAAACTACAGGTGTGCACGTGGCTACTGAAGTATTTGCCTGGGTGAAAATATTTTCGCGAAACAAGAGTGTCCCTAATTAACGGGTCACATGCACTTGTTTTTAGAGCGAAAACTTAGATGTCTAATCAACGTGGTGCGGCAAGTACGACCAACCCAAATATTTTCTACATTTTATTTCCGTTAATTAAATCTGAATTTTGGGTGGAAATAAGTAGAAAACCTTTTTATGTTTCGAATGAATAGCATGATTGTACGATGATTTGGGTGTCTGGTACCACAATTTAAGTTAATGTGTACGATAACTCTACCCGGAAGTTTTGGCAACACTGGTTCAGGTGTTCCCACACTGCGGCTTTCCAGAGGCCTGGGCAGATGGGCGGGGAATCACCTCCCCGATTTAAAGTATCGCCGCTCTGAAGTTTCCTGCCGCTGGCGAGAACTACTTGTGTGTTCTCTCTCCGTCTCCCTTTTCGCCCCTTCTTCTTTCCGGGCCGTAATTAATGAAGTTTCCGCTTCGGCGACAGAAAGTCCCCAGCCATTGTGACCGCACCGGTGTAACGAATTGTAATGCATCGAGAACCAAATAGCACCCGTTCTCAACCTGCAGAACAGAGGAGCTGTAACGAGAATGGGCAGACTCGAGTCGGGAATTCGAGAGGCAATACACAAGGATCTGACGACAGCTTCATGAGTCTACCCTATTCAGATCCAGTGCTCACAACTGTGTACATTACGCACGTGTAGGTAATTTTTGCTCTGTACTGCACACTACGAAGCTCAGTGACCAATGATCTTATGTGTGGGTAAATGATTCGCAAACCGCCTTACTGGTCTAGGTCATAATTGGTTCATACACTTGTAGCCGAAGATGTAGCCTACAGTTCATTGGCTGTGACAATGAAACAAGTATTGTGTCGACGTAAGTATATCACGCATCATAAAAAATTTTGTTTGCAACACCTGAATCCGAAATTTAAAGTGGGTCTGAAAGGGTTAAAAACATTTTACAATACAATTTCCATAAGGCGTTTTCCGTAGCGTCACTGAGCAACTGCTCAGAATTTAATAACATTCACTGAGTGGTTTTTTTTTTTCATATGTTCTATACATATTTGTGCGTAAGATCTTTGAAAGAACGGGGTATTTCTGGTAAATTCTATTCGCGATTTTTATCACACGTTTTGAATCAAACGTTTGAAAAATCACCCCATGAATTACCTGATTTGTTGTTTCCTATATATGCCATGTATCAAAAGTGATGTATACTTGTATTTACATACAAGTACCATTTTTTTTGTTAAATTGTATTTTCGCCTATATCTTGTTTATAAATTATAATTTTTTATTTATAATTAGTATGAATGAAAAAAGTGATAAAATATGTTTGTTAGTAATGCCTATCTAGAAATATTTCTTGGGAAAAATGTTTTCACTGAGTTCGCACAAATGCGGTGCACTCGCTGTCCCTTTGGTGTAATTTTCTATACTCGGGTAAGTTTTGTTTGCATGAGGCGGAGGAATGTCCTGGACTTTAGCAGGGCTTCAGAAAAGTGTGAGGTAACCGTGAATGGACTGTATGAGAGAGCCTTTCGGAATCCTCGCTCGTGTGGCGAAGAGGCAGCGGCAACTGTTCCAGTTCAACCCGCGGATGACTCGCATAGTCTGTAAGCACACAGTTGGTAATAAGGTGGTTCGGAACCTAGATATTGCCTGTTCTTTAGTGACCGCGTGATGCAAAACAAAAACCTCGAACTAATTCTAAAAATTATTTATATTTATTCTCCGTTTTTTCATTATGGGAAATATTTTCTCATTGAGAATAAGGTTGACAAAGTGCTGTTAATTTGCGAATCAGGTTTACTTATCGTTATTTAGGAAATTTCTCTGTTTGTAACTAACCAGTGTTTTCTATGCTGTGACACAATCATCCTCATTTTACCTTAAGGGCTATTTGGGATGTTTTTATGTTGAACTCTGTCCTCCTCCATCTTATCGATGTGGTCGTTCCAGAATGTCGTCTTTCTTTTACCTGATCCACTTTGTCTGTAACTTTGCACGTTTCTCGGATTTTTACGTTCGTTATCAGGTCCCTTCGTGTTTTGTCTTTCAGTTTTCTTCATGTCTTCGTTTATGCGACTTGTGTTTGTCTTCTAGTATCGGAAGTATCTTGTCTTGTTTTTACATCGTACCACATTATCCACAGTGAAATAATTCCTTTAAACAAAATCGTATAACCTAGTTGTCAAATAATTCCCAGTAAGTACTAGACTCAAATACTGCAAATTTTTTACGTAGTTAATATTTTTGTTATTGATAAAGAACCCACAAATTGAACCACCGACTGTTTATTTTATATTTAACGTAATTAGTTTCCAAATCGTGTCTTGACGCATTTCGGTCGTGACAGCAACATCAATAAGTAGGTATTACTTACATATTAAATTGCGAAATAAATTCAATTCATTTCGGGCCATGTTGAGCCAGATAGTCTTCAGCGACCCTTGAGATGGGTGAAATTACAAGAAATAGTAACAGAAATTATGACGTCAGCTGTGCTATCATCATCCACGTTAAGAGAATCCTTGTAAGTGAACAAATACTGAAGAGCTAGAAAACGTATTTATGTGAATAAACAAAAGTTTGCCATTCTACAAAAACAAAAATTCAGTTAAAAACATAGAAATTTTTAACGTCAATAATAATTGCAAATAAATGGCCGCAAAACACACTATACGCATTCATTTGCTCTTGTTTGCTACTGTAAGGGACCGACGAAACCGTAAGAAATGCTTGCTGAATGTCAGAATGACAGGATGCCTTCGCGATATTTACAGTGTAGCTGCAGATGCGCCAGGACGTGTCAGAGGGCTCCGTGTAACGTGCAACTGCATGATTTACAGGTCATAATGTACCACGATCTCGATAGAGGATGCAACTCAAGTGTGGATAAAGAAGACTTAAAGAGGTGCGTGAAGGCAAATCTACAAACCACCGTCAGGGAACTTACCCGAAACTTCAGTGTTTCCATTTAAAGTGCATCACACTACACCGAAAGGCCAAAAAAAAAAACTGTTGTAGGCGTGCGTATGCAAATAACAGAGTTATGGAATCAATCAGAGTAACCCGATGCGGTCGGCAGCTAGATCGGTTACTGCTGCTACAATGGCAGGTTATCAAGATTTAAGTGAGTTTGAACATGGTGTTATAGTCGGCGCATGACAGATGGGACATAGCANAGTGTACCGTGAATATCGGGAATCCGGTAAAACATCACATCTTCGACATCGCTGCGGCCGGAAAAAGATCGTGAAAGAACGGGACAAACGACGACTGACGAGAATCATTAAACATGACAGACGTGCAACCCTTTCTCAAATTGGCGCAGATTGGATTTGTGGACTGCCCTGCAGGATTCATGGTGTGAATTGCCTCCTGCATACCTTCAGACATTAATCGAGTCCATGTCATGTCGTCTTGCAGCACTTCTGCGTGCTTGGAGGGCCCTACATGATATTATGCAGGTGAAACAGTTTTTTTGGCTCTTCAGTGTATAAAGGCAATGTGAAAAATGGACAGCTTTATACTGCAAGAAATAATGGAGAATCATGAACAGCAATGGCTGGACATTGTTAAAACTTGTTAGTTACTCATCACATTGAGCGCCTACTCGTCTGTGTGTTGTGGTGTGTGATGACTAGTGAATCATGTACTATAATCGCCAGCAAAATGTTCAGTGGTTGGACGTTGATTAAATCCTCAAAAGTTTTTTTTGCGAAACTAAGGTTGACATCACACGAAGTTTTGCCTGTGAACAGAGCTGGCTGTTGTGCATTACAAGTTTTTTTTTTCTCCTGGTGACACCATAACCACTGTCTCATAATGTGCCGAAACTGACGAAACATAGTTGAGCAAAACATGGTTATCGTTGGTCGATAGGCTGGATCCTCTTTCCTTTACGGACAACACTGAAAGCAACGTGACAAAAAAAAATCTTATGCATGGTGACCTGAGAAATGAAGTAATAACGCGTCCTTTATATCCGAAATTATACTAATCTGAGTACCTAATTCATCATTATGCATTTAAGTCGCGTATTGAACAACAGGGTATCCTAAAACAGGGATAATTAAGAAAGTTGCTTCCGACGAGATTGAAAGCATTGTGAATGGTTCGCAGAGATAGGTCGCTACGGACATTATGCAGATGTGTTGCCTCAATTACAAAATTCAGTAGTTGCGTAGGAAAACTGTCATTTATTTCGAAATGGCCCGGTATGTAGGTCTCACGGTTTTTTTTTTTCATTTCAGGAAATGTGAACCAAGTATTCCCATAATGTAACGCATTTCCTGACAACCAGCCCATTGACACGTCTGTCCGAGAAGTAGACCTTCTAACTCAATTAACGAAGGGAACAGTAATAAATAGGACGCAAAGACACAATAACAGATTCGTGTGTGAAGATTTTTCCTACTGCTGTTACTCATCGTGTACTTTTCGTACACAAAGTGTCCTCGACACGAGAACGTACGAATTGACGATAATTTTTTTATGTCAAGTGCCCAAGGTTTTCAGTCAACAGTACCGCTGGAGCAAATAAGAATAATTCCTTACGTTATTTGTTAAACATTTTTAATCGAAGAGAGAACTAAGGTCCTTATTTCACTTTCATCACTAGAAAAATGTAGGTTCCTCTGGGATATGTTATTTATTTATCAAATCACAACTTAAAAGTAGAATCGTGCATGATTAGTTGAAAAACAGACAATGATGTTTATTATGGACAACAATTATCTTCTTACACGTTCTCATGCAGAGGCCCTCATGTACACGAAACTGATCGTGAAAGAAGGTATGGAGAACCAGTGAATCGCACACAGAGACAACATTGCCACATACATATCCTGGTAATGCTGAACTTGGATGTGCGACGTTTTCTTGGACACAACTGGTCCGGCTTCATTAGCGTCTCGTATGCTCTGAGGAACCTCACACCGCCAACGTTATGCCAAATAACACAGAGAATTCAATTGAAACCAGGTAGACTATCTGGGAAATTACTTCAGGGCTATATCCGTCTAAATCCTAGCGTACTACAAGATTATTTTCAATAACTTATTACATATCAATTAAATCGAACCGTCTTCTTACCACCTGAGTTAATACATAAACTGAACTGTGCTTGTGGGGAACTGTTGATGATTACCCCACTTAAAATTATGTTCTTGCAGCATTTTGCGAGTTACGAGTTGCTCGAATACAAATAATCATGATCAAACACTATAGCGTTATTGATCAAACACTATAGCGTTATTTTTGGTCAGTTATCACAATAGCACCAAATTATATTAAAATAATTCATTTCGTTACCCTTTATTTTAACGTGCCATTAGAGTAACAAAGGTTTTATCTTTATTTGATAAACAAATGACGTATCAGTGTACATTTTGTTGCTATTGTAAGGTAAAATTACAGGACATTATTTATTAGAGTTGGATATAGATTGCCATTTCATAAGATATTTGACAAACATCCTGGATGACTTATAAACACTGAGATGTTCTTCAAATGTAGACTATTAGAATGGATGTATTAATGTCATCACTAAACACCAATTCCGGTAGATATCGGAACGCGAGTTTAATAAAACAGCAAAATTTTCGAGCGACAAGACATGGGTATTGAACCATTTTTAGTATCGAACTATGTTAAATTAATTTATAGATAAATGAACTCCGTTATGCACAGGGTGTAGTGGAGAGGGTTGGGCGGCCCTCAAGAGCCCTAAAGAGCCAATAAGGGTATCGTCCGTGAACATTCGCACGTGTGAGAATCCGGGAGTGGCCCCGCCGTGAATCGAGCCTCGTTCACCTTGGTGGAAGACGTGAGCTCTAGCCGCTACACCAAGGCCTATGCACAGATACGGAGATTGTGCCATGCGAAAAATCGTCACTTGCTCGTTTGTGTGTGGTTTTGTAGACTTGAGCGTCAAAAAACTGAACAATTGAATTCTTTGCAAACTTCTGGTTTAAGTACTGTAAGTATAGTGATATATAAAATGGGATACAAATACAGCGAATAGTACAAACACATTGCCGTAATTCTCTAGTTGCACTAGAGGATGATAAATGTTTCTTATATAGGAAGGGAACTGTCATATGTTACAGTAATTACATAGTAATATAGATAAAGTGTAGGTTGCTCTTCCGTTTTATAAGCTGGTCTGATCCAAGTATACAGGACCAATATATATATATATATATATATATATATATATATATATATGATCCGTCTGTATTTGGAATGCTGCTCGACAATAGACAGATACTAGATTTACTATAATATAAAGATTATGTTGAATATTAATACAATTATTAATGCATCGATTATGAAATGTTCGTAACAACTTCGAAACTTAGATTCCATTAATGATCAATGCAGCGTCAGTTTGAATANGCATCGATTATGAAATGTTCGTAACAACTTCGAAACTTAGATTCCATTAATGATCAATGCAGCGTCAGTTTGAATAAAATGAATTTGCATTGTATTGTAGTATTTTTACAGCATAATTTACTAAGTTGAGTACGTGTTTTATTTTTAACAGGGTTTCGACAAACGTTGAACGATACTGATCTCATTGTAATTCAAAAATGCTTCCAAAAAGAATGAATAACTTACGTGGAACATTCCTCTTGCAGTATATGACCTCGAATTACTTGAATACATTACCTGGCTTAGCTGTTTATCGAACGAATATTGAACTAGTTTCACCCATAATTTCTGCCGTAAGCATTGACATATTTTCCTGAAACATTTATACATATTAGATCGTATATCAGATGTATGTCCGATATTAATTGAATGAATGTATTCTTACGCAATANTTTTGTAGACTTGAGCGTCAAAAAACTGAACAATTGCATTCTTTGCAAACTTCTGGTTTAAGTACTGTAAGTATAATTATATGTAAAATGGGATACAAATACAGCGAATAGTACAAACACATTGCCGTAATTCTCTAGTTGTACTAGAGGATGATAAATGTTTCTTATATAGGAAAGGAACTGTCGTATGTTACAGTAATTACGTAGTAATATAGATAAAGTGTAGGTTGCTCTTCCGTTTTATAAGCTGGTCTGATCCGAGTTTACAGGACCAATATATATATATACATGATCCGTCTATATTAGGAATGCTGCTCGACAATAGACAGATACTAGATTTACTATAATTTAAAGATTATGTTGAATATTAATACAATTATTATGGCATCGATTATGAAATGTTCGTAACAACTTCGAAACTTAGATTCCATTAATGATCAATGCAGCGTCAGTTTGAATAAAATGAATTTGCATTGTATTGTAGTATTTTTACAGCATAATTTACTAAGTTGAGTACGTGTTTTATTTTTAACAGGGTTTCGACAAACGTTGAACGATACTGATCTCATTGTAATTCAAAAATGCTTCCAAAAAGAATGAATAACTTACGTGGAACATTCCTCTTGCAGTATATGACCTCGAATTACTTGAATACATTACCTGGCTTAGCTGTTTATCGAACGAATATTGAACTAGTTTCACCCATAATTTCTGCCGTAAGCATTGACATATTTTCCTGAAACATTTATACATATTAGATCGTATATCAGATGTATGTCCGATATTAATTGAATGAATGTATTCTTACGCAATAGCTGTTTTGTCCCACGCGAGCGAACGGAAGAGGAGGACAGAGTTCGTACATGATATTGGGCGGCGAGTCACAAGGGATGTTTGAATGACAGGCGAGCGATAATCCAAGATGAGCATATCTTGTTACGAAGAGCGTACCGCCACGATAATACCTTTGCGGCATGCGTTACTGACCATCAGCAGATTGAATTTCTGCATGTATCTGAAGAATTTTCTAGTGGTTTACTGCCCTAGTTTCTCACAGTGTGACTCTGGGTGCGTCGAACTTTCCAGGCCAGTGCCAGCGAGTATAAAAGTGCGACGGGCCACCGAACCTGGAGTTTATGAGTGATAGGAGTTTTAGCGATAGACGACGAGCGAGAAACGAGCGGCGAGATAAGTGGCCAGCTGGAAGAAAATCTGCGACTGCGAGTTTCAGCGCAGGGAATAGTGCGACTGGCAGGCTGGACTATTGGACCAGACGCGTGAGTGAAAGATATTACAAATGATGTTAACAAACAGACTGAAAGTGTGTTAATAATGCATATGAGTGAATAGAGACATTAAGAAGGACATTACTTACTGTTGAAATTTACCAATATTGAGCTCACTGAGAATTAGTAACAGTAATATTGGAGACAGATAATCTAATGCTGTAAATAATATCTGTGTGAATAAACTGAAAATCAACTATATATTTTTTATTTTTACGTCCTCCATCCTTCACGAACTCAGATACCCCCTCAGGCTTCTTGCCATAGTATTCATGGAGTAACTTGCTGTGTGATTTTACGAATAAGTTGGCATCCACCACCAGTTTATGAAACTTCTGATAACTTGCAGAGAGTAGCCAAATAAAGTCAGTAAAATAAAGTAGAATAAACCTGACTTAATAATGGCGAATAAATTATTTACAATTAATATTATGGACATATAATTCAATAACCAAAGGTTGGCTTTCAGAAAATATATTGTAAAAAATTATATTCAGCATTATTTCCATAATTTTCTTCCATAAAACCGTAGTAACCATTACTATAGTCTTCCTCGATGAAGATTTTCTTGTAAATTACGCTTCATGAAGCAGTTAGAACTGAAATATACCTAAAAATGGGGCCGGGGTGGTGGGGGGATGCATAAAACTTTACTAGTTGATTTTTCTGACATTAAAAATTTATTCTAGCAAAATATTTAGCGGTGTTACCAAATACAGACACTTTTCTTTCATATACAACATACGTCGTCAGTTTCTGATAGTTCTAGTGGCGTCTGTACTACTTTTTTTATGATTTATGCGCGTTTTGCAGTCAGGAGCAGTGCTGTATAGGCAGTTAGTTTGCTTCTATCGTAAGGTAAGTCGTNATGATTTATGCGCGTTTTGCAGTCAGGAGCAGTGCTGTATAGGCAGTTAGTTTGCTTCTATCGTAAGGTAAGTCGTGAACAGACCAACATTACCTTACAATGTGCGAATTGGTTCAAATTATAAAGAAATTTACGCTTGTCTTCCCATTTATTAAATATTATTTACTTATTAAGATTTTGTACGTTTAATGATCACAGAGAGTACGTTTCTTGCTTTCAGGTACCATCTTATCTACATATGCATACCTCAAGTAAACTTGTTATGTCGCTTTATAAATGTGAGTGTATTCAGTCTGTCATTTATATTTCCTCTCTTCAGGATATCTCTTACAAAACACGGAAGGCTCGACCATCAGTCGTTATTCCAGTTTCAGTAGTGTTCCTTTACTGTTTCGTATACGGGTCAGACTGAAGATTTACTACATTTTCTTTTCTCGGGGTTGGCGGTATATTCATGCAGGGTTGTTTGCGAAGGAAGCAATATTAGACAAAGAGGATACAGCAGTCCGCAACATCACACGTAAAGGCAGATCGGTACGCAATCCTACAACCAGCACCAGAGGTAATGGAGAGAACTTGCCTGAAAAGCTACTATGTTCGCTAGAGTGCAACATTACAAACATTTCACCGACTTAGAAAACGTTCTCTTTTCTAGATGGGGTGCTGTTCCGTCTGGGACTATCGATCAGTTTTGGCACATCATACATGGAAATGCTATCTATCGCCCCAACCATCAGATTTTTCTTCACTGTCCAAACTATAGATCCCTTTAACACTAAGCCTGTTAAAAAAAATTCGATCGGTTGATAATTCGGAAATTCGGCCAGTTTAACATTCGGTCAGTTTATAACCCACATTCATCGAACCATCCCTCCGAAGTATCGGTGTTCTAAAGCATTTAAAGATAGACTTCTTTGACGTTGTGTGGTTCTTATACGCCTCTTGTCCGTACTTCTGCGCAGAACACTTACAAAACGAAATGTACATGTGTCATCGGTTGGAAAACAGAAATCCCGCCTTATATTTGCGAATATTTTAAGAAGCAATAAAACCTGTCTAAGTGGGGAGACGACCCTGTTCCTATTGGCTAAACTTGGAAGAAGGGAGTGTGTGTGTGTGAACATTTTCGGTCAGTTCAGCATTCGGTCAGTTGATGCACCCCCGTTAACGGGCCTCCCAAGTCAAAATTTTGAAACGACTCAAGGTTTCGTCCAGCCGTAATATAGCATTGCGACAACGATGGAAATAGCATAAACAAGCTTCGCGTGTGTTCTCTAAACCCTATAGGCGCCGCTTAAAATTATAACGATAAACACAACCGTCTGTTCAGAAAGGATACAGCAATGCCACTATAGTTTAAGACACTGCTTTACGCATGGATAAACATGGTAAACAGAGGGCTGCATACAGCGATTTTGTTGACTTTGGCACTTTTCGACGACAAAGTTTATGTTTAAATAAAAAAAATTATGAATTGACAACAAAATATCGACATTCGTTTGTGGCCAGAAGAAAAATTTGCTTCAAGATATCCCATAGATTTTTTTCAATTAGAATAAACACAATTGCTTACGGCGCGATCCATAAGAAAACTAGGGAGGCTTTCTAAGATCTACCTACCGTACATGAAACCAAAATCCTCTTGCGTGTGAGAGAATTCTCGTACGATTGGCGGGTCCGCGGTGACCGATCAGTTAGCGTGCTCGCCTCCCACCAAGGCGAACCGGGTTCAATCCCTGGCCGGATAACTCCCGGATTTTCACACGTGGGAACCGTGCCAGACAATGCCGCTGGTCGGCGGGTTTCCCCGGGGATCTCCCGTTTCCCCCCACCCTTTCATTCCGGCGCTGCTCCATACTCACCTCAATCATCCTCATCGGCTCTTAAGACCTTGCTGTTAAGAGCCGCCCACATCACTTCACTCATTCGTAGGATTGTGGCAACACTGCTGACAAACACTGTAACTACGTGGAGGGGTGGAGGGCAGTTAAAGAGAGGGGAAGCAGTGAATGATGACGGAACTAGAGAGAAAGGGAGGCTGTAGGCCACCTACCAGGGCCCCGGGCGGCAGCTGGCTCGCAGCACCAAAAGATTTCTTGTCCCCCACAGCGTGTTGTTCTTGTTGGCGAGCAACATCACCCGCACCTGCCCTTGATGTATGTGCGTCTGCGGCGCAAGGAATGCTGGGAGTCCCGCGGTCAGCGCTGCCACGCGGGCGGCGCGGTAACGAACACGGGACACTTCGTCCGTGGTAAGGTTCACTCTGCTCACGTTGGGAAGCTCAATGCTTTTAGTTTGGAAAAGCTTTCGCCTCTAAGTAAGCTCTAGTGTCGCGTGTGTATGGGATTTTCTCTATGTTATAGGTTAAAAAACAAATTAATTGCAATAATAATACATCAAATATAAAATTACTAAGTAAAATCTTTCTTTTTTTATTATTCATAGAGCTTAAAATTTTCATTAAAAGTGACCTCTTTAGAACACTGCGCACCTAGCGGCGGGAATTTTCCCTATGCCATACTCTCCCATAAGAAAATTTGTTTTGTTCCTATCCTGAGTAGAATCAATCTTACCTGTGGTCCGTGTGGAGGTCGGTTCACGATCAGTTTCGTGATCCAAAAGTAGCCTGCATATAACGTTTACAAAAATACGTGGTTAATTGTTCATGTACACGTCTTATGTTCAACCAATCAGAAAAGACTCGTAATTATCTTGTTTTTAGTGAAGTAGTGATTTATTAGCAAAAAACTAGACAATATTTAGAGGAGTAAAGAAAATAAAAACGTAAGTTTTCTTTTATAAATTATATATTCAAATATATAAACTATATTTATTCTTATTATATTTTCTCCTTTCATTATATTGGCTGAATGCCTTACGTATACAACGAGAAATAAAATAATGCTATTTCGTATACGTCTGATGATCTTACACGACACGTAACGCGACAACCGTGAGCAGTTTCGTAAGATTACATTCTTTCATTCGATACGTATACGTTTATTACTTACACGTTTTTCATTGTAAACTGACGTTAACATGCACAGATTGTAATGAAGACCGTAGCAAGCCCCAGCAACTCAAATAGGGAAAATGAATTTTTATGGAAGATACCTGAAAACGAGGTTTCACTGCCTTACAACTTCTGCATTTACAAAAGTGATGGATATCATAAGAGATCGAAACAGAAACACATGGAACAGTAATGAGGCAGTTACAGATACACATGTGCCTTACCCGGGTATCTAATCAAAAAAAAAAACCTCGTACCATAATCTAGCGTGCAACCAACTGCATTACAGAGGTAGGATTAGGACCATCAACTTCGGATGTAATCAATCAAATGTTTTGAATGATGGGTTTACTCACCTCTATTATTTACAGGGCCGTCACTTTGAAAATATGTGCCTGAATCACTTGAAACACGTTATGTTTACATTGCCGACCATATCGTTACTTGTATGAAGAATTTGGTGGAAATCGGTTGGTTAGTCCCCGAGATATACTGTGGTATAATTTTTTTTTTATTTGGTGCTATTTTACAAAATTACCTAAAAATGGGTTTTGTATAAGATGCTTCTAATAGATACTGCCAGCACATAAAGTTTGACTGAATTTGGTTAAATTTTTGGCCACCATTTTGAAAATTTGTGTATAACCCTACTAAAATTATGTATATTTACATGAACTTCTGTACCACTACTGATGTGCGAAAGTTGGTGGAAATCAGTAGAATTGTTTCGGAAATATCGCAAAATATTCCATATTCTTAACAGGAACTATTTTAAAATCAAGCCAGCAAAAGAATATATCTTTGCGTATAATTGATGCTTGTAAGCATACCAAATTTGGTTAGCATATTAATCAAAATCATTTATATTAAGCCCATTTAAAAAAAAGGCCGGCCAACATAAAACATGCTAGTTAGCATGGCATAATGTAGCATTACTTACGAGTTAAATTTAGTGGGTATCGGTTGATTGGTCGCCGAGATATGGCATAAATCCTCTATTTGATTCATATGAAAATCTTTATAAATGGCTAACAGAAAGGTTATGCAATAGCATATTTGATGTTTGTCATAGCCACTGCCAGCTTATAAAGTTCGGATGAAACTGTTTTGGACATATTGCATCATACTAAGCAACAATATTTATATGGCTGTTATTTTGAAAATATATGATCATCGCCCTTAAATCATTTAAGTTTGAATGGACAACAAAAGTACAAATTGTCGCATGATTTGGTGAGAATGGTAATTATAAAATTGCTTCCAGGGGTAAAACATAATAGTTCAATTTTCCATTTGATGCGATCTCCTAAACTGTCGAAGAAAAGAGTTTAGGTATTAGCTCATTTAATGCTTGCATAGCTACTGCCAGTATACAAAGTATGTTTTTAATTGGTCACACAGCTTCGTAGGTAAAGCACACTTAGGTATTGTAACGTGTAACGAACGTAAAACGTAATGAAACGTGACTACGATACTTCCTCGTAGAGTATACAACGATTGTATCCACTAAACGCAATGCCAAGTAATAATACACTGAGAGAGAAATGGGTTCTGCAGACCTCTGTGTATATGGAGATGACGTCGCGACAGCTGAAGTACGTGTAGAATTTTCTGGGTAGACTGCAAACCCTAGCTGCGCAGTCACGATCGTCCAAACTGATTACTGAATCGGTGTGCTTATTGAAAATCATAATTATTGCCCTTTAACTCACTGAGCATACAAAACAGTGTGAGAACTGGAAATTAGAATCCCCTTAGTGACGATTGAAGGTAGTCTGACTAGTTACTTTTGCCCGGCCCCGTCCAGACTGTAAATAGGAACACACACACACACACACACACACTTGATCTTACCAATCTGATGTAACACGTACCATTTGTACACCCAGCAACACAGCAGTCTGGTAGTAAAAATACTTGAGGACAAAATAAACGTATACAAAAACAGGAACACTAGGAGAAAACTTGCTATTACTACGAAATGACAACACTGGGCGACTGTGTTAAAAAAAATCTGGAAGTTGAATTATACTCTGAACAACTCGGCTTTTCCAAGAAAAACTAAATAATTCATCCAGATGGCAATACAAATTAGCAGATTATCTGTGGCCACGAAAATATTATCCATATAATTGAAATATCTCTGCTCGGGGTAGTGGCACTCGTGATAGTTAAAAATTAAAATACTTGAAAATATAAAAAAATTACGCTAAAGTCCTTTAGTATTCCTTCAAAAGTAATTACTTTAAATAAAACGTTTGCAATCATCTAGCGGCAGAGCAAGGGTTCAGTTCAGGTTTGCCGTAGTAAAATGTCACAAAAGTTGTGTACGTATAAAAACAACATGGCGGCGTGAAAAATGTTCTAGAAGGTTGTATTAACGGTGTGAGGTGAAAAACTTTATTTTGGATGTCTTAGCTGGAATTAGTGTCAAACGTAGAATTTCGATGGTCTTGAAGTTCCCGATGATCAGGTACGCCGACGGGGCATCTCCCCGGATGCGCAGCAGCCCTGGGTGACGTCTTCCCTATATGTAAGCACGTGGCTTACGGTGCTAACATGCAGTTCAATGGCACCTTAACGGGCGTCTCGCGAGTTCTAGCTAACCTCCCTGAAAGCAACGCGGAGGGGGCTCATACAGGCATACTTCACCTCGCGTCTTCGTCTCTAGCAGACGGCCTGTACTTTCAGGGGTGCGAACTCGGATTTACGCAATAAAAATCTAAATTTTACACCTCGTGCGCAACCCACCAGGGCTGGCTGCCTGACGTCGCGTTACAAGATGTCCGTCTTCTTCGTTGAAAACTTAACTTAAGAATGTTCTTTAAACACTGACCAATCACGAGGGTTACAATTTTAAATTCATATGTACTGCCACTTAAAACTGACCCAACGTTCAAAACGCATAGAGTCATATGGCATTGTAAGTACACGGATACCACGTAAAAATACACACATAAATAAACGGCAAGAATAAAAAATACTGTTAGAAAAATAAATAATATAATAGACTCTTTCAAAACAGTTAGACAAATCTTACCACAAAATAAAATTAATTATGAGGAAAATAATATTGAGCTTGTTAAACATAAAACCTACGTGTTAATATTTATTCATTATTAAAGATCAAAACACGTTTGTTACAGTATAATGTTTATATAGCCACCATTCTCAAAATAAGCACCTGGCCCACTTAAAACATATAAATTAATACGGCCTACCATAGTTCAACTTCTTAACCATATATGGTAGGAATCGGTTGAAATGGCGGAGAACGAGGTTTTGTAAATACATATTTGATTGTTGTAATAGGTACTGCCAGCATACAAAATTCCGTTTAAATAATTTTCGTAGTTTCGTAGATACAGCAAACAAAGCTAAAATGTATTTACGACCACCATTTTTAAAATAAGTGTCTGACACGCTCACAAATATTAGTTTGCCTCGCCTGCCGTAGTGCTACTTGTTTGCCTAAATTTGTAGGAATCTGTGGTTTTTTTCTGCAGATATGACATAAAAATTTTATTTTTTCATCTGACACTATCTTACAGAATCTCTGACATAAGAGACTTTGTGTAGACAAATTTATTAGTAATCTACATTGACAACATACGAAGTTATGTGGGTACTGATTATATGATTTCGATGATACGGCATTTTTACAGTAGCGAAAACGACTGTATGGGCGCCGTTTAGAGAAGAAGTGTCGAACACTTAAATCATACATGTTTACATCACCTATGCCAGAACTTCTTTTTTTGCCAAATTTGGTATAAATCGTTAGGTTGTTTCGCGAAATATGACATGAAAACTTTATTTATTTCTGTTTGCGCTATCCTACCTAATGGCGAACAAAAGAGGCTCCAGGTAGACACGTTTGATGTTCGTAATAGATACTACCAGCATATTAAGAAAAATTGAAATTAGTTCCATTCTTTCGTAAATATAGTATACATAGCCAAAAGTTCATATTTTCGCCATTTTGAAAATAATTGTCTGACCCACTTAAACGGTTATAATTACACACATATAAACACACATACATACATACAAATATATACATACCATATATATACACACATACATACAAGTACACATATTCATACGCATATGGATGCACATATACACAAAAACATATATACACACATATAGACACATATATACACATATACAAATACACATAAACATACACATATATACATATACAAATACATACACATATATATACATATAAACATAAACATACATATACACATATATATACACATATGTACACATATACATACATATATACATTTATATATACATATACACATATTCATATACATACTGCAGTATTATTTGTTTGCCACATGTGGTAGGAAACGTTCAATGGTTTCCCAAGATATGAAAAAAACTTAATTTCTTCCTTTGGCTTCATCTTACAAAATGGATGACAAAATTATATATTTGTTCGCATGCCTGTAATATATACTGTCAGCATACAAAATGTTGTCTACATTGGGAGAATAGTATCGTGGTTTAATCAAATAAACCTAAAATTATTGCATGACCGCCATTTTGATTGTAAGCGCTTCATCGATTTAAATCGGATGTGTTTATATGGCCTACAATAGTATTATTTGCCTTGCAAATTTGCCACGAATCGGTTGTAGAGTTTTAAAAATCCTAAATTTTTTCTATAGTGCTGCCTTCCAGAATGGTGGATTAAGATCAATATATATTTCTGTATTTAATGCCTACGTGGTAAACTGTTAACGTACAACATTTGGTTTTATTAGGTTGCGTGGTTCCCGAGATATTACATTAATATAAAATAGCCATAATTTTGGAAGTAAGTGCCCAGATTGTTTGAAAACTATAAAAGTGGGATGTCCTTACTAAGTACACGCGCACACACACCAACACACACATAAACAAAGACAGAGACAGTCGCACAGACTTTCCTTCGGAAAGTAGGCTGATAAAACACAGATTGGTGAATTTATGCGCATTGCTTACCAACATAACAAAGAGAACATTTGTCGTTTACCCTGTGTTCGAACGTTGGCAGTTCCGTAGAACCTACATCAGTAAACAAACTAATAAAATAAAGTTTCTCGTGGTATTGTTGACTTGCAACGCTTTCCTTGTATACTTCATGGAACAAGGCTTTCGTCGCGTAGATTTACTTAACGCGATGTGTTTGCTCTGCCTTATGGAAAAAATGCACTGTTAGACAATTTCAAACTATGTTTTACTTCTGACATAAAGATAATACAATTGCGATGGTCCAGTGATACAAAATTTAGGACATTTATGCCTATATATATATATATATATATATAATCATGAAGAATTTTTTGAAATTGTACGATTTCCTGTGACTCGTTTGATGAAGAAGTCGGCGATTATTTAAGGTGACTAGAACTCATCCATATTCGACACTACTCGATAAAGTTTTCAGCCTACTTTCCAAAGGAATGAAAGTCTTCTGATGTCACTGTCATGTCTGCACGACTGTGTGTGTATGTGTGTGTGTATGTTTGCGTGTTTCCCCCATAAAAACTCGACATTTACATAAAACATAGTGAGGATTGCTGATTTTTTTTTCTTTGACCACGCTGGAAGCTTACTTTCAAAATGGCGGCAATTTTAAACTCTAGGGTGCTATGTCATATCTCGAGAACCAGTCAACCGATTTCAACCGAATTTTGTATGTTGACTGGCGTCAAGAAAGCATTGTATTAAGAGATGGTAATAGGGTTTCTGGGTTCGAATCCCGGGTAAGGCACGTGTGTATTTGTAACTGTCTCACTACTGATGCTTATGTTTCTGATTTCATATCTAATGATATTTCTGTAAAGAGACGTAATGGCATACCTTCCATCTAATCTTTTAAGAACTTCGTTAAAAAAATGTTGCACCTATGCGGATGAAAGTAGTTTCATAAGTTATATCACTAACTTCTTTTTCAATTTGGTGTACAGTGAGAACTTTTTGAATTTTAAATTGTCGGATTATTAAAAAAAATAATTCTATGTTTTGAATTGTGGTTCCTAGTGGGACAAGGACAAAGCCAAAAACAAGATGGATAAAAAATAACAGGGTAGAGATACCACCTGCCCTGATGGGCTTATTAGAGAATCTGTATAATTAGTGTTGCAGAAACCAGAATTAGTAAAAATAACCAAATACATTTAACGAAATTATTTAATGAAAAGCGAAACAGCATATGGGAAGTAATTTACTGCCTTCCTTAGCAGTGAAAACCTCTTAAGATTTGGTAGCCGCTGATTCTTTCTACTGCAAAACCGAGCGGGATGGCGGAGTGGAAACTCATTGGACTCGCATTAAGGAGGACCCAGGTTCGATTCCCTGTCCGGCCATCTTGATTTTGGTTTCTTATGGCTTCCTGAAATCGCTCCAGGCGAATGTATCCTTAACTAATGCCATGGCCGATTTCTTCCCATTCCTTCCTGAATCTCTCTTCCCTGAGCAACTTGCTCTGGCATTCCAGCGCTGCTCCATTCTCTCCACATTTCACTCTCATCGGCTCTCAAGGCATCGTTGTTAAGAGCCGCCCAAATATCTCAACTCAACTCCTCACTCTCCATGGGTCTTGCGTAAACAATAAAAACCCTAAGATCAAGTTCCGATTTGTTAAGGAGTTTCGTTTTTCGTAATATGTATTTAGCTGTAAGGTTTAGTCGGAGCACCATAACATTCCGCTGTCTAGCGCGCCATGCTACTATTATTTTGGTGTTATCATGATCCCAAAATTAAAATTCCAGGAAGTCTTAAAATTAACAGTAATTATTCTCGAAAGTTGTTAGAGGGTCGTTTAAAATTTAAAATTACCGAAATAAAACTAATGTGGTCTGAAGTTTTAACTCAATAAAATTGCGACATGAGAAAATACTTATTTCAAGAATATTTCAGCATCTTGCTTTATGAAATAATTATTTTGAGTGTAATACACATTTCTTTATTCCAATAACCTCGCCTTTGTGTATATTTTCATGTTTCAACAGGCAAATTTAATATGGCGGTGATTTGGTAATGCATATTTGGTAATTTGTCGGCTTCGAAACTGGCAAAACGCAGTATGTCATAGATTTTGCTAACAAAAAGTGAAGTGCCAATTGGAAGACAGCCTAAGTCGGTGGNGGGGGGGGGGGGGCAAGCGACAGGATCTCCTTGCCCCACCCATCGTCCAGGGAATGTATCATACAGGTACTCCCTTACAGCACGTGTGAAGTGGGCGGGGGCGCCATCAGGCAAGAACCACATCTCGTGCCGCATGGCGATTGGCACATCTTCCATCAAAACAGGCAAAGCGTCTTCTACAAATCGCAGGTAAAATTTACCATTCAGGCGAGGTGGGAGAATGTACGGCCCAATTAGGTAGCTATTGACAAGTCTAGCCCAAACGTTCACTCTGAATTTTTATTTATATGACCCGATACGTGTTTCATGTAGGTTGTAATCACTCTAAATATTACTATTTTTCGTATTAAACATTCCATCTCTACTGAATAAAGCCTTATGACACCACAATAGGATCTCACAAAGTGTATATACGTCATTAAATTGCGCTAAAAACCACTCGTACAATTGTACATGAAATGAAAAATATGCTAGGCCTAGCGCCTGAACTTTCTGTAGATGGCATACAATTACTGACACCCATATTGCGCGCAAGTATAGTCCAGTGCTTACGAGAAGGCGAGGCTCTGGAATTCGGGCAGGGTGGGTGGTCCCGGTGGGCTGCAATGTCGCCACCGTCGTCTTTAGCCCGTATAACCAGAACTAAAACTATCATATCGCAGGGAGATTTTCCGTTCATATGTCACGCATACAAGCCTACTCTATAATGTTATGGTATATGCCTCTATTATTTTTTAACAGTTATATTTAAATTCACTTTTTTAGGCGCCCGTCTACCTGGTGCGCGAAATGTTTTGCATTGTGTTACGTACATATTTTTAAAGCAATCTATTTATTGTATGTATTCGCAATCTGTTCCCGTACGAAAATTAATCACATTTACCAATAGTTACAGTTTTGAAACCATTTTTCACATTACCAACACCAATTTGAAGGCTTTCAGCGTGGCCAAAAATAACATTTTCCAACTGTTTTAACTTAAATTGTTTTACTGGAATAGTACCTGTGAAACAACCATAGTGACCTGTGAACAATTTTGATGGCACAAATTTAGGGCGAAAACAGTTAAGATCAGGAATGCATAACTTTAAAATACTCTGAAAGGAGATACTCTTACCGCTTACCTCAAACAGTGGATGTTGTTGTTCGGTGATAATTTATTCACTTTCGGGAAATGGCAGCACCAGTTCCGATTCGGAGGAGGAAAATTCGTCGTCAGATGAATCACTCGAGCCACTGGAGTCACGGTCTAGGCATATCACAAAGCTGTCTATTGCGTCTTCCACACGACAGTCCTTTTGCCAGTAGTCTGCTTCTATATTTTGGACATGCGAACATTATCCTTGCCAGTTTTCTTCAACGACGGAAGATATTGCTTCCGTCGTGAATTCCAATAGCTTTGTTAACGAACGACAAGCGAGCAGCAATGTACTTTTCCCGCACTAGTATTTTTGTTTTAGACCACGCTAGTTCAATGGGATTAAGTTCGCACATATAAGGAGGTAGTCTAAGAACATCGTGTCCGTGCAGTTTTAAAAATTGGTCAATGCGAAATACTTTTTCAGGCTTCCTGTTCTGCGCAATTAAGTCGAAAAGTTCTGTTTTTCGCATTTTATGAGGAAAGGGAATGTTGTTATTGGTCATCCATGACTCCATTTCCTTTTCCACTGCATACTTCGATGGGGATTTATTTTCTTGCACTGAGTGGTAAGGTGCATTGTCCATAATAACAACAGACTTCCGGTAGGTTTGGCAATAACTGATTATGCATCAATTTATCGAAGTGCGCAGAATTCATCTGTCTATGGTAGTACCCCGCAGCTCTGCCAGCTGGAAAAATTAGCAGTGCATTTTCAATTAATCCAGTTTTAGAACCTGTATGAAAAACAACAAAACGGTTCGAAGAACTGCTGTTGGTTAACACACCACGTTCAGTATCACTTTGCCAGCATTTGTTAAATGTGATGTTGCTATCAACCCAGGTTTCATCAATGTAAATTATGGGGCACCTTCCAGTTTGTAGTGGAGAATTGATTTTAAGTATTTACAACGCCAGTGGACAATGTGCGATCTTTCCACTAATATTTTCCGAGAACTGTTACACCGTTTCCATTTAAACTCCATTTCTTTCAGTATCCTCCTGAGCGTATGGACACCCCATGGAAAACTAATTTTTCTCTCAAAGTAACGAGAAGCTTAGGACATGTTGGTACTTGTTTCTGTACTAAGTAAAAATCATGAATTACATCTCTGATTACTCTCATGTGAAATGAGTCACAGCGCACATTTATTTTATGTGGACGCTTTCGGTGTTTGCCTGGTGTTGGCAGCGAACTGTAACAAGCATCGGCTTCTTCTTTGTGAATTCTGGCAACGCTTCTCATATAAATTCCAGTGTATTCTGATGCACGTTGATTGGATTGAGATAATAAATGCTTTTTTTGACCTTCAGTCGCTTCTTCGTCATATTTATTTATCACATGTGTGATCACCTTCCTCGCTTCACTATGTAGAGTTTTTTCTCTTTCTTCCTAGAATGCGCCATAATATACCGTCCTGATACGCACGCAACCGACACTAACTCGTGACTGAATTCCAGAGAACTGTTTCTTTTGGGATGACTAGTAGCGAGGTGACCCGTTACTGCGACAGCGGGCTATAAAAACCCATTGTTT
>NQII01006413.1:50113-67308 GCA_002778355.1 Clitarchus hookeri
TTCTCGTCAGCTCCCTACTATACACGGGTGTATGTGTTGGGTTGTGCTGCCACCTAATCGAGAACTTCTTCCTCAAACCTGGGAGTTCTAACACGTTTCCTCGGTCCACCATTATGATGATTAGGTTGAAGCTATCCTGTGGGGTCACTTTGGCTTTGAAAGACCCGTACGAACGTTTTCCTATTCGGCTGCCTCCTGTCGGGATAATGCTGCGCATAAATTCGAGATGCCTCAACTGTAACTCCGCGTTCCTCCTCGTAAACATGCAAAATGTCGACTAGTTCGGCAAACATGTACGGTGCCATAACCTCGCTTGCACAGACACTACTCAATTCATCATTGATGACAATTGAGGACTGTCGTCTGCTGTCCACCCGCAGGCAGGCTCGACACCTCCCTGCCCCACACCGTACCTGCGTACTCCGCTTGTCCCACACGTGCGTGGCCCAGGCAGCGTGGCTAATTCAAACGGAGTGCACATCGTTTGACGCCTATAGTTCGGTAAAGAGTGTTTTCAGACACATGTTACTTATACAAAAGTTTGTCTCGGTGTGCCCTATTACTCTTAAAATAATGCCCAACTATTTGCGAACATCCATTCCAGAATAAGTCAAAGTATGTATTTATTTGTGTGTGCATGTAAGTAAAAGTAGTAGGAAAATGTACGTTCTGGGACAAGGGATGGGGGATGGTGACAAGACACAAGCCCAACGCCTTCTTGGATGATGTCACGAGGCAACCTCCTGCTCTGTCATTCCTAGCCAGCAGTGGTCATTTTGGAGTTCCCTTTTCTCCCTGCTGCTCCATCACTCCACCTCAGCTCATCATGCTCTTGCATTTCGTTTGGGGGTTTTCTAATATTCGCCAGTCTCTCTCGTCTCCCATGTTCATCCTTCGAGGTTTTTTGCGCATATGCTTCATGTTCTCCCTCTATCCTCCCAACTCCCACGGTTTTTTCATAGTTATCCCATTCCCTCGCTCTCTCTCATCTCTGCATTCCTCCGATCCCCTTCCTACCTCTCTCGTTCTTCCTATCTCTCGTCGTCACCCACGTCCTATCCCACTCTCCCATTTCCCACCCCTGGTGTCTTTTCATATGCCTCCCTCTCTCGTTTCCCACCCCTGGGTTTTCTCAGAGTCGCCTCAGTCTCCTTCCTACCTCACATTTCCTATTCCCCTCTCCTGTATCCCACTCCTGAAGTTTTCTCAGAGTCCTCCCGATATCCTTTATTGTTCTTATACTCTCTCATTCCTCCCTGCCTCTCGTCCCTGTGGGTGTGTTTTCTCAGAGTCCTTCCAGTCACCTTCCAACCTCTATCTAGTCTCCCATGTTCTAAACATTGGGAGTTTTCTCAGAGCCCTCCCAGTCTCCTTCCTAGCGGGGATGAGTCTCATGCTCAGTCATTCAACCTGCGAGACACAGAGCGAAGTCTGCCCACACATGCTAGCATGGAGTTCCACAGCGTGCATGTGTCAAGTATGCCCTAAGTCCACTTATAAGCATAGTTGTATGTAATTTCCGAACCATTTAAGATACAGCCACCAAATTCATAACGTAGGTATCACCCCCACAACGAAATGGCCCACAGGGTCAATTATGCCTTTAGTACACTTATAAGAATAGTTGACTGTTATTTCCGAACCATTTAATATACAGTCACCTAATTCAAAACATAAGCATCAACCCAGACAACTAAAAGGGTCGCAGGGTCAGGTATGTTCTAAGCGCACTTATAATCATAGTTAACAGTAATTTTTGAACCATTTAAGATAAAACCACGAATTTCATAACATAGGTATCACCTCCGATGGCAAAAAGGGCCGCAGAGTGAAGTATGACATCAGCGCACTAATAAGAATAATTTGATGTTATTTCCGAGCCATTTAAGGTACAGCCACCAAATTCATAACATATGTATCACCCCCGATGACGAAAACGGCAGCAGGGTCAAGTATGCCCTAAGCACACTTAAAGCATAGTTTGTTGTAATTTCCGAACTGATTAAGATATCGTCACCACATTCATAACATAGTCATCGCACTGGTCAATGAACAGGGCCGCATGGTAAAGCATGCCCTAAACCCACTTATAAGCATAGTTGCCCACCATTTCCAACCCACCGAAGCTTTAGGTATCAAATTCATATCATAAACATCTCCTCTGATGAAGAACATGGTAATAGGGTCCGTACTTACCCTTGTCCGAGGTTTGGATCCCGGTAAAAAAACCCAGATTTATACACAGTGCCATGTAATTTGTATTTGAGGTTCCGAGGAACACTAACAAAGGCAGGCAATGCCGTTCCTGTGAGAACAGAAATAATTAGAAACGGTATACTACACATGATAAGCAGAATCGCGTACCAGCTGAATATATGTGAAGTGGATGTGACGAGAGATGTTGGAATTATGGCCACCATAAAGAATTATCTCTCACTGACGTACAATCAACTTCCAGAGGCTAAAATGGTAGGCTGGCGGATTGAAGAGGTTTTTAAGGTTCCTGTCTATGCTAATGGTGAATTCGAAGTATGTATTCCACTAGCCATGCTGTTATGGTTCGCTGAAGACTACAAGCAAGAAATTGTTAATTCCAGGTAGGACCTGGTTACTCTTATGGCCAACACGCAAGCGAATGAGATCCTTGATTCTGCCGCCATGCTGGAAGCAACATCACTAGTGATACGATCTATCGAATGGCAGCTTCCCCACGTGCAGGTAAAAATTTCAGAGCATATGAATTTTTTTTTAAATATGCAGAGAAAGTTACGANAAATATGCAGAGAAAGGTACGAGTATCGATATTGCATTTCGTAAATTGAGTTTAGAAATGTAACCGAGCGTACCATGTTCCGTCAGCATATATTGGAATGTCAAAACAAGTTTCCCGAGCGAGAAACCGTGCTACATAATAGTTTCGTTTCAAACACGCAAACAGAATGCTGTCAATGCAGACCATTCGAAATTCGATCATGCGAGCATTATGTATGTCAGAGTTTTCCTCAACTCTGAGTGTTATCCACATGAAGATTTAAACATAGATTTCGCAAATGGTATTTACATGGTACCGCATCAAATGCACACCGACTTTCAGAGATCCTACTATGGGGAAACGCAGTTACCAGTGCTGGAACCAGACGAGTTCATGAATACTGCTCCCCTGCTGGTATTTGACGTTAGTTAACAGGATGATAGATTAAAGACAGGCATAGTCGACTGCAGAATTAAAATGACCGCCTCGGAGAATTTCCCTGCCTTTACTCAGGCCTATGCCTTAATAATTCACGATAGACTGGTCACGTACAATGTGCGCGACAGAGCAGTTAAAATACTAAAGTAATTGGTACTTATAGTCCATTCACCATCCAACCGTCACAATGTTCGCGAACGTTAAGGGCTGCATGCCAGTGTGTAGTTTAATTAGTAAACGCATCTGCATAGCGTATGTAGATGGCAGCATAGCGACAAGTACATTTCTACCCCAGTTTCCATGGAGGACGTTCGGCAGGAAAAGTAGGGTGAGAAATATATGGCTGGAAAAACACTATCACGGTCTCAATTGGGACTATGGCGATGTAGAATACGATAGAGTACATGACATACTTACATCAATGTTGGCAGTGGAGGCGTATTGCGTGGTATTTGTGGCAGGCCCAGAGCAGAAGAAATGGTTGAACATCTATTGTGGCGCGAATGTAAAACTACATGATATGCAGACAGAGTATGACTGCCCTTCATTAAGAGCATTGCATGCTTGGTACACGGATATCAAACATGACTGTGATGCGTGCAGGCTAGGCCGGTCATGTCTGTGCTTGAACGCACTGCTGCTAAGCAAGTGAGATATGGAGTGCTGTACATATGCCACGGTGAGTGGGGAGGAATTGTAATTGCGTTTTTATAACAGCAGGCAATGCAGATAGCGATGTTCATTCCAGGCCGAATTATATTATATAGTTAGGATAGCAGTAGGTACATTTCATAGTCAATATAAAAAAAAATTCATTATTTTATTTTATACATTTATTCACATTTATAACCAAATCATACACAAACATAATATGTCATTCAATAAAGCACTTAGCTTGAGTTCATCAATAATCGAATTTATCTCTTTGCCGACATAAATATGTCCACTTCTCTGTAATGCGACCAACACCCGTAGTCATTGGGGTCTTCAGAAAATAGCTCGTTAGACTTCACGTCACTCTTCGCATATGGTTCGTGATAGACGTCAGCATCTATGTTCTTCCGTGATGAGAAGTCTACGAGATACCTCTGGACCAGAGTACTTGGTTCGAATCTGCGTTTCATCTGTGTCAACTTCAAATAGCTCTTATCTTCAACAACATGGTTATGCTTTTGCTTTGCAGACGTCGACACTTCAACATCATCAGTAGAATATACACCAACCAACCTAAAANAACATGGTTATGCTTTTGCTTTGCAGACGTCGACACTTCAACATCATCAGTAGAATATACACCAACCAACCTAAACCCAAATTTTGCAATACGAAAATTGCATTACACTATTTACCAGCGAAGTTAATGTGACGTCACATTATACGACTCGTNCCAAATTTTGCAATACGAAAATTGCATTACACTATTTACCAGCGAAGTTAATGTGACGTCACATTATACGACTCGTAAAGGTTGTGGTCCGTCGCTTGCCACTAAACACTATGTATTTAAACCAGTGGCAATGCAAGAGACCTCGTCACTGATACATATTGATGATTAGATAATAAAAAAATTGAAAGATAAATAGTTATAGTAAATAGCGCTGCTCCATTCTCACCTCATTTCACCCTCATCGTCTCTTAAAACCTAGATGTTAAGGGCCACGCAAATCTTTCTACTCCACTCCACTTCCTATCTTAAGTACCTATCAAGCTTCGATGTAATAATCTGTACATCCGAATGATTAAGTTGCTTCGGTCATCATGCATTATTATTACCCTCCAAGAAGGAAAATCACTTCCCCTCTAAGGGACAAAACATTTTTCATGGGCAAAAAAATTTATGAGACTGGGTTTAATTCCCTCCCCCCTCCACCCAAACCCTTGCCAGTTTTCATCATCAACAATTTATTCGCACACTGACTAATCAACATTTCTGTGCATAACTGTGTGGAATAAAACCAAAGACTTCTAACTTTATTAACATAAAAGTTTTATGCAATATCAATGCCTTGCTCGTAGAGGCAACGAGGAGTCTGATGCGAATGTTTGTTGTTCGTTTCGCTCTTCTGAGCATTTTCAAAACACACGCAGCCAGGCTCCGGCCATAATGATTTAAAGGGCTTTCCTATCTGTAATATATATCTTATTGTAAGCAGTTGTGACTTTTTTCATTTTTGAAAACTATGAAATATTTCAGTGTAAATATTTTTTCCACGAAAGAAATTAAAGCCTATATTTTGTTAATTCATAGGTTTGGTTTATTGAAACTCAAATGTGGTCGTTGAAAGGTGTCAAAGTCAGCAAAAATCGTAGTAAGTAGCCGTCTATTTACGATATTTATTCTTCTGTAAAACAGTGTGTTAAACCATAGCTGCAATGCTGTATATGTTCGGAACACATTGCTGTATTAAAACCGCATATTCACATCTTAAAATTCTGAGGGAAAAAACACACGCGAAACCTGTTTATGCTATTTTCCATCGCCGTCACAATATTTCCTTAGGTCGAGATGCAACCTTGATGCCTTAAATATTGTTAAGTAGGGATTTCCCTTAACATGTATGGGCAGAACGTTTTAAAGTACTGCATAGGTTCTACGTTTCTGCCCAACGTACTGAAAATAAGCATTGCTATGGGCCAATCACTTTATTCATGTAACTGAGTAAATTTTAGGAATGAGGACATATTAAAGATTGGTCTCTATGATAGATTGGTATCTATGATACGTGTATGAAGATAATAAATTCAAAGGAATTATTTCAGCGTTCTCAAAATTTGACCTTTATTCTTTTAATACGATTTTAAGACATGNGATAATAAATTCAAAGGAATTATTTCAGCGTTCTCAAAATTTGACCTTTATTCTTTTAATACGATTTTAAGACATGGAGCTACTTTCCTTAAATCGCTGCTAACATTATCGGGAGCGTGCCAGTCAAAATTTCCAGGGGGTTGGACCTCAAAAAATTAATTATTTAATTTTTGTACCAAACATTGTTCAACTTGTACACATTATATGTGATGACATTTTCCTCGAATAAAATATTTTTACACTTTATATTTTTTTGAATAATTTTATGTCAAATTCAAATTTTTTCTGTTTTCCTGCAGCTATAATAAAACATCCTAAGTTGTACATATGAATAAATGTACAAAGTAAACTTATGCCATGGGATACCGTGCAAAATATATTTCACCACGGAATAACCAGACATATATATGAAAAAAAAAATAAAAATAAAAAACCAATATTTTTAATTTTTTAATGTATGAACTGTTATTTGGTGATGACATATATGTTGCACGGAAGCCCGTGGCATTAGTTTATTATGTAAATTTATTCATTTGTACAACTTAATATGTTTTATTATAGCTGCAGGAAAACAGAAAAAATTTGAATTTGACATAAAATTATTTTAAAAAATATAAAGTGTAAAAATATTTTATCCTAGGAAAATGTCATCACATAGGATAAAGTTGATAACGATGGACCAGTTTAATAAAAAACTTCCATAACTGTAAAACCATTGGCATCAAAATTTTAGGGAAAATGCGGCGAANATAATAAATTCAAAGGAATTATTTCAGCGTTCTCAAAATTTGACCTTTATTCTTTTAATACGATTTTAAGACATGTTATTTGGTGATGACATATATGTTGCACGGAAGCCCGTGGCATTAGTTTATTATGTAAATTTATTCATTTGTACAACTTAATATGTTTTATTATAGCTGCAGGAAAACAGAAAAAATTTGAATTTGACATAAAATTATTTAAAAAAATATAAAGTGTAAAAATATTTTATCCTAGGAAAATGTCATCACATAGGATAAAGTTGATATCGATGGACCAGTTTAATAAAAAACTTCCATAACTGTAAAACCATTGGCATCAAAATTTTAGGGAAAATGCGGCGAACAGCTGCATCAATGTGGGAACAAAAAATACTGGTTACAAAGATAAGAAATGCCAAAATATATAATTAAAAATGGAACGAAATTCTCACTGAAATGGTCTAACCATGGACACCCATCGCCCTGAATGGACCACTATGTAACTTTTAGTGGACCATTACAGTATGTTAAAATAATACAACTGATTTTGAAACACTGGCTAAACTAACACAGGCTATATTATACTATCATATTTTCTGTGTATAAACGGCACGATAAATCATCGCTGTTACCACAAAAAAAAATTCCCTAATTGTCTTTCGTTTTAAGGTGTTGTCTGATCAATGAAAGAAAACAATGGAAGGATAGCTTACTTCAAAATTAAAAGTTTCAACACTAGGCCTAATGAAGGCAGTTTTCACAGAAAAACCGTTTGGCTCAAGACGTACAACGGCACAGTTTGAATGGACCCAAATTTTACATGTCATGCATTGAATCATTTCTTCAACAGAGATTTCTTGACACAACTCACAGTACCAATCCTTTTAAAAGTTTCTAAGTGTTCTCGAATCAGCAAAGTTTAATTTCTTAGTTGGCGTCAGCGCAGTAGATTCTGGTAGGCCTAATGGTTGATTACTCTTTCTTTTTCGGTTAGCCTTATACCCAGATCTAGGCCTAGATGTGGACTTTTTTCAGCTTCTTCCAAGATATTTTTATAAGGGGAATCTGTGAGTATTTGAACTCTTTTACCTTCTTTCCTTCCTCGATTGGCCACAGCAATGGCTGCTCTTGGAAGCAAGGAAACACATTTTACTGAATCTGAAAGCAAATTCCTATTTTCTTCAGCAGTGCTAAGGCAATTTATTTCCTGATCCACAGTTGACTGTGCCATTTTTCATGATGTTTCATGTGGCTGGCAAATTCTTCACGTATGATGGTCCAGGCTCAACAGCATTCGAAGCTGAAAAATGATGATCTTCAAAAACATTAGGATCGACTGGCCACACGCCTGAACGTGCAAAACCGCTTTTTGCTATCCCAACATTAGCTGCTCGCCCATATCGTCTTCACTCCTTTAGGCGTTATGAAACAGTAACCCTAACTGGTTAGACGTTTATCCTAATAATGCATTAAAATTAGGTCCTTACAGAAATTATTACACAGCCTAAGCCTATAAGCTGTACACTGCATGTAGAAATAGCACGTAGCCCAAAAAATAGATCCTAAGAATTCAATAACGTTTGTTGATCAATAGGAGTACATATCTGTTATGGTTTTTGTTGCCATTCAACTCAGTGAAAATGGCATTGTGTTTTGTCTATATTTTCATCGTAGTGGAGGTTGTACACCCCTTGTATTTCAAAACTACCTACCTGCTAGTCTTGTTTATGTAACGTCAGCCAGTTATAAAAATTAGATAGGCGACTCAACTACAGTTACAGATAGCGCCTCTCTTTATCTTTCCTAACTCTCACATAAACTCGAATTTCCAAGGTCTCGTAAATTTTACAAAAGTGATATCAAGAATATGTTTGCCATGATTGGACCGGTCCATTAATGGGTATCGGTTCTGGTCCACTGATGGCAACATATTTATTTCGCATTTAAATTCTTCATTATTGCGCAAATATAACCGCAAGGATTAAATGCCATATTAAAAAAATTGTCAAAGGAACACCTTCTCTAACATTAACAACAAACTAACAATTTGTTATACACTGCTACGTATTATTCAGTAAAGTATTTTCTCTACAAATAACATTATTGTTATGAAAATATTACCTGGAAGTGCTGCTCCCTCATTCGTAGAACAAACGGTTTCAAACTAACATGGCGTCCTCTCACGAAGCAGGGGTGCGCTTTGCCACCGCTAGGTTACACTAACAGTGCCAGATGTAATAAATATTGCGGTGATCCATCCATGGCGCCAGTCCATTGATAGCAATCATCCCCTATAATGTGTACAAGTTGAATAAGGTTTTGTGGATCTAACACCCTCCAAACACCGGACCAGGGAATAACATTTCACAAAGGTTGCTTCCCAGGCGTTACGTTATCTCGCACGTGTCCGAGATCACCGGAAACGCAAGTCACCCACGGTTCGCTGCCGAAGACGCTCCCGGCAAGAGGGGCGTGAGGGCAAGTTAAGGCGCGGGGGCCCCATCTAACCCCTTCCGCCAGAGATCGCTACCTGAGAGTCGGGCATCGTCCCACCAGCTGGCTGGATTACTCCATCACAGCTTAAATACGTCTTTAGCGAAGTGTTTGCCCTGTTCCGGGCGATGGCAGGCAGTAGACTAGGGGCGAGCCCTCTCTCGCACGATTACCATATTAACTAAACGGGGAGGGTGTGAAAGGGAACGGCGGGGGACTAAATATCCCCAGTTTGGGGGATCCTCTCCCCGGCCATTTACATATTTATGCGTCGTGCGTTACACGTCGATGAGGGTAGAAGGGTGGGAGGAGGGGGCGTCGGCGTGATCGGAAAAGGGGCAGGGGAGATTGTCGGGGCTCGTATTTCACGGGCCGCTTCGTTCACCGAGCACCGGCGAAGGGGGCTATGCGCGTCGTGGGCCATCAATCACGACGGACGAGCAACTGTCAGGCGGCGATTTTCAAGCGCTCGCGAAATCTCCCTGCTGGCGCCCGCGGTGATTGGTTTTTCCCTCTGCCGTCGATCCGTGCCGAATCGTCGTGGCATCGCGGACATCGGGCACTTGTTGTTTCAACGTTTGTGTCGTAACACGCGCCTCGAAAATTTCTTTTTAACATTTTTAAAGGGCTTGTTAACGACCCCCCAGTGTTATGCCAGAGGGCTTATCAGGGGACAACTTACAAACTAACTCATGACCTAACTTAAAATAACACCCATGCCTTATCTGGGATTCGAGCCCAGAACCTCCCGACCGGCAGCGCACTCACCGACTGTGCCACGGGAGGTCGGCCCTCGCAACAAATGTTTGGCGCCACATGTAATTGGCTGCTCATCGAGGATGTTCGTCAAGTCTGGCGTGGTATTCTGTACGTGCAGTGTAGTGTGTATTTCCCATCCCGTACCTTCTACTGGGCTGTGAGCAACCCAACAACTAAGAAATGGAGTGTAGTGGAGAGGTTTGGGCCGATTTTAACATCTGGGTGTTGAGAGCCGATGAAAGTGAAGTGAGGTGAGTATGGAGCAGCGCCAGAATGCAAGGGCGGTGGAAACGGGAGATCCTCGAGAAAACCCGCGGAGCAACGGCATCGTCCGATACGATTCCCACATGCGTAAATCCGGGGAACGACCTCGCTGGGAATCGAACCGGGTTCACTTTTGTGGGAGGTGAGCACTCTAGCCACAGCACCAACCGCGGAAAATGAAACCCCGGTGGTGCTAAACTTTTTGTTGCGTAAATTTCACCATGATGACAACAATCCTTTCATGTAAATTTGCTAATAAATGTGCCCTTCTCCTGGTTATTTCTTGATATACCATACACCTCAATTATCAAAAGTCAGTTGGCCCACTTGTGCAAATCTGCTTGTACACGAGCGGCCCACATACGGTTCCCATAATCAGTTAACCGCTGCATTGCAGCCGCAGATTCTTGTGGCCCACATGATGCCTCTTGCAGTTTGCTACATCTGGGCCACTGTTCAGATAACGTCCATGTAGCAATATACAATCTGCCCACAAGCAGTCTGCTTCTGTGTAACCAACTGTACCCCAAACATGTCAGCACCATCAGTGGGCCATGTGTGGCAGCAGTGGCCCACTGACTTTCTGCTTCTGGCCTGCCGTAAGTAAACCACATGTCGTCAGCCAACTTGTTGGCAAACAACTTGTGGCCTTCATAGAAGAAGCTTACCATACATTTCCAAATCTAAAAAGTACTAATGTTTCACCCATATTAAACTAATTTATACACCATATTCATATATGCTATCTTAAGAAATTATTTCACAATTAGTACATTTCTTTGGAAGGACCTGGAATAGAACTCGCAAACTTTTCGTTCACAGTCTAGAATGCTAGCAATTACTCTACCGTGTATTCATGTAAAACATATTAAGTAAATCTAAATACTTTCTTCACAAACAAGTTGCATTATTAGCTTTGCTATAGACACATTTAATGTTAGTATCACAAGTGAATACTAGGGTTTCTGTAGTAATTTAGTATCGGGCTACTTTCAGGTAAAATTTAAAATTCAAAATGACTAATTTTTTTTACGTGTTATGCTTTGCAAATTTTTCACTCTAAAAACTATTTTTTATTATTGCTTATTATATCACATCATAATTTTACTTCATATATGCATGAAATAAAAAATCAAGCGAATTCACATATATAATTCGCTACTGCACACAACATATAGTCGGTGTGCCATAAATGGCACATAAACTTTCCGATAATGTTTTTTTAGTAATAAGGAACATTTGGCATGTCACAAAAAGACCGTAGGTATACTGCTATTATGTCACCAGCAGTAAGAAACAGTTGGCATGCCATAAGTGGCCCCTTGGCATGCATGAGTGGCCAACACGCGTGCTGCTTGCATTTCCCCGGCAGTAAACAACAGATGGCATGTCGTTAATGGCCCATAAACATGCAGCTAATATTTTCCCTGCAGTAAGTAACAGATGGCATTTCTTTTATCATCTGATTGTGGGGTGTCTGTTGAAATCTATCTTTGTGAGAGCGTTGGCCCATATAACGATTATTTAAAAAATAGGTACTGTCACTTTTGTTTAGAGGACCTGATTGTCAACCATATTAGAAATGCTGACAGTCATAAATGCGAACGTTTGCCACCACTGCCAACAGTTGGCCAACTGTTAACTGCGTGTTAACTTGGAGTCATTCATTTTATACCGGTCGAGGGGAAGCTTACAAATACGCTAACCCCAAATATTGATACAAGACGCCTGAAGGGCGTTTATGAGTTCGTGAGGGATGGAGGTCTTAATAAAAATAATAGAACTAATTTTTTTTTAAATTTATTCACACAGCTATTATTTTCAGCAATAAATTACCTATCTGCAATATCACTCTTTTTATTTCTCAGTGAATGCACTAGTAGTGGGAAAAAATATATTTCAACACCACATGGCTCCTGGCTGGGGAGCCAGGTCTGTCTCCTGCTCTGTCATTCCTCGTCACTGGCGGCCATATTGGATTTCCCTTTTTGCCCCCTTTTTTCCTCCGGAATTTCTCTTTTTCTCTCCTGCTCTATCATTCAACCTCAGCAATTCACGCTTTTGCATTCCGATTCGTTTTCTCCCGCTCTTTCATTCCGATGTTATTTTGTTTCTCGCGCATTGTCATTCTTCCTCGCGTCCGTTATATCTATCGGAGGGTTTTCACATTATCATTCTCGTCTCCTTTATAATTCTCTCGAGTTTTTTTCTCTCGTGCTCTTTCATTCCTTCCTGCCTCCAGTTCATTCCATCCCTCGGGGGTTTTTCTATTATTCCTTCCAGTCTCCGTAATTTTCTCTCCCGTTCCCCATCCCTCTCTTGTTTTTCGCGCCCTCCATCATCGCCGATGTGGTCTGCTGTAGGCGGCCATTATTGATTCCCGCATCCGCCACCAGATTGTGCTAAGATATTTCATTTTACGTCCTCCGTCTTTAATTCAACTGCCTGTTGCCATATTTGATTCCCGCTTCTGCCACTAATAATGAAGACAGTACAATATCAGCCTAACTCTGTCCATAGTCTTATTAACACTGAAGTGCCCACTGGCTGCAGTGTTGTGCAATTCCTTTAAGACTTTGGTAACTCTGCTTTCTGTAAGATCTGTGTTTTCCATCTTTACATTCCCAGTTTTTGTAAAGCACACCATTCTTCAGTATGAGGGAATTCCATTGTGCCCAGTATACTTTGACTACTGCACTCAGACTATATATTGCTTCCCATTTTGGCTAAGAGCCAGTTTCTTTCCACTTTAGTAACAGATGCAAAGTGAGATCATTCAGCTGATATTTCCTATTACCCTCATCACTCTAGGTAGGTGACCCATCACAAGATAAAGAACTTCGACTTTTTGTCCTCTGTATCTTTAGCGATTCACCACTTTTTCATTCCAAGTACTCGCTATGGCGACAGAATGTCTCACATAGCCTCATAGAAAGTGCATTTGCATTGCTGAGAAGGCTTTCAGATCTATGCTGTATTTGCAAGTCATATTTTTGAAGATGCTATATCGAACAGACTACCTCACCTTCGGGGTTCTTGAAATTTAGTAGCCAGCATAATGAAGCATGGTCGGTTCTTATAATAAAATGTGTGACATAAAGGTAGGGGTGGAAGTGTGGAATTGACTTCTCCATTGTCAGAAGCCCTCTGTGTGTAACACAGTAATTTTTCTCATGCTTATGTAATACCGTACTGGAGTATTCTAGTGGTCTTTATTTCCCATCCTGATATTGTGATAATGGAGCACCAATGCCTGCATCACTAGCATCAGCATCCAAAATGAATATGCCCTCATTTTTCGGAAAACCAAGGAATGGTTGAGATATCAGAATTGCCATTAGCTTACAAATAGCATATTTACAATCAGTGGTCCAATTGAATTTCCCTTTTGTTTAGTCAGTTCATGTAGTGGCTTAGCAATCGTGGCGAACACAGTTAGAAATGAATGGTAATAGGAATATAATACCAGAAAACTATGTAATTCAATTTTGATAGTTGGTGTCTGCCAATCTCTTATTGATTTGGATTGCTCTGGGACTGTTCCTATTCCATAGGCCGACACCACATATCCCAAGAAGTTTATTTTCTTTTGTATCATGTGATACTTCTTAGGAACTACTTTTTTCAAGTTGGCTGCTGCCACTTTCTGGAATACAAAGTTTAAGAGAGATAGATGCTCTTCAGATGTTTTCCAAGTCACAACAATGTAATCTAGATAAAAATTACATGTATCGAAATGCAAAACTTTTCCCATTAGGTGTCGAATGTAGCAGGGGCATTAGATAGCCCAAAATGTATAACATTGAACTGCCAGGCTCTTTTCCCTTGGACATAAAATGCACTCTTCACTTGTTCCTCTGGGGTCACCTTACACTGCCAGTACCCACTATTCACTTCCAAAAAAGAAAACCATTGCGAACATGCTAGGCTGTTCAATGTGTTAAGGGTATAAAAGTCTTTCTTTGGCACATTATTATGCTGACTATAATCTACACAAAACCTCAAAGAACAATCTGTCTTCTTAACTAGAACTATGAGGAATGACCATGGACTAGCTGATGTTTCTATTACGTCTAGATCCTTCATTTCCTTCAGAATTCCTTAAATTGCCTCTTGCAAAACTAGTGGCAGTGGTCTTGGTGGCTTCTTTATGGACTTGGCATCTTTGGTGTCTGTGTGGTGGCCGATCACATCAGTCATTTCAATGTCATTTGGTCCACACGAGAAGAAATCCCTATTTCTACACAGTAATTCAGATACAGCCTTCTCCTGTCGCCAGTTAAAATTTTCTCTTGCTCTTACTAGCAGTTCCTCCACTACTTCTGGTAAAGAGTACTATATTTGTTTTACTCTAGAATTTTCTGAAACATTTCAAGTATCTGTGTGATCATCTTGCAAACACCTGTCATGACCCATTCTTCAAGACGAATGTCGCTGTTAGATAAAATGTATCATTCTAACTGGAAAACTGTCAGAATTAGAAGATACCAAATTCGTTGCTCCGATGACTTAACCTGGCAGGATGCCAACACTCTCTGCTAGCTTAATTATACCCAAATGCCTGAAAATATTTCGTTGACATCTGCCTTCAATGACAGTTTCACTAGAAGTGGGCAGCACAATGGGCTGACAACAGAGTAATGGGCAACTAAATCATGCCATGTCGACACCACCAGCTCTCTACTACCTACTCATAGCACACCAAATTGAGTATCGATACAGAACAAACCTAAGAAACATAAGAATGTAAGCTGAATGTAAATTGATTTTTCCTGAAAGAATCAGCATTCAGGGGTCTTTTTAAAACATTTGTTGCTCCAAATCTGATAACTTCGACAAATGTTGTTTATTCATTTCTGACATGTATGAAAAAAAACCTTAATAAACCAATTTATAGAGGAGGTGGCGAAATACTGAGCCGTGAAATATAATATATGGTTGCAATATAGCTATAGTAAACCAGATGTCTAATAAAAGAAGGCAATCAAGACCTCGCACTTACCCGAGTGTAATGCGGATGACATTAAAGTCCGTGTTGAAAAAAAACATATAGAAAATATGCCACGAGGAGGAATATATGATATTAAGGGCTCTGACTGAACTTAAGATTTGGTGGATCATCTGTTGCTGAGAACAAATGGGATCGGTCCCTCCATAATCGATGTCGATTACTCACATTACATATTATCCACAATTCGCGGTATCACCATTTACGTTCGGTTTTCACAAAGTGTATTTACGGAAAGGGCGCTAGTTATGTGAAAAGCCTTTGGATCGGCGATACGTATGTATTTAAGGTGCCCACAGTGCTGGGAACAAGTTTATATCTGGGCTTTGTTTGAACCTCCATCGTCAGTGCGAATGACAACGGTAACATCGTTTCATACCTATACCTCAAAATATTGTCAATGCCTACTACAAGAACGAATTCTGTACTCGTCAACTCATCACCAGGTGTAACAGTGAATGTGCCTTCGCCTCCCAAATTGCACCGCAATATTTCTATGATGTCATGGACAGATATATATGTAGCTGTGTCAATTTTATAGATCATAGTTTGATAGAGGTCTGGGTCAGTGGCAGATCGTCGCAGCAGGTAACTTTACCCAGCATAAATATTATGGAACCGTCGGTCGTGGGTCCAGAAGAAGCACCATCGAGTTCTTCAGATCGTGCATGTGCAGCAACAGCATCACCATTGACATCTTCAGGCATGATGTCGACAATGCCATCGACTTCTTTGGTTGAGGCGCCTTCAATGGGATCGACTGCAACTTCGGATGAACTGACAGCACCATTTCTTACTGGAACATTATTTTTCTTCGGCTGTACCATCCAGTTCTTTGGCTGACCTGTCTTTGTGAGAGTTCAGGACGTCACCTGTATTGCCACCACCAAAGAAAACTTCTCCCTACAGCTACTGCGACAAGGAACACATCACACAGCACAATGAAATTCGTGCCTGTATGAAGAATCCCAACCACATTAAATATCTGTGCTTACGGTGTGGGTCGCTTTTATACCGCATAGATTACTTTCTGTAAACAGGTAAGGTCATGCAAAGTTAAACTGCAGGTTTCATCGATGCCTCGGTGCCAGATATGTAACAGAGCGTTCTTACGGCCTCCGTCGGTGGAGTGATGGACGGAGATTTCGATCATATGGCTCCACTACCAAAATCTGCTGCGACCAGTATGAACGACGAACCCGGCACCTCTTCGCCAGGAATAACATCTCTTTCCACAAAGACATATTTATCCATGAATCCTGCTCCTTCCAACGTGACGACAGCAGAACCATCTGGGAGTGCTAGTGTATAATCTAAGAAACTTTCAGTGGTACGTCGGTGACGCTTCTGCTGCAACCATTTGGCCTTCAAGCTTACTGCATTGTGGCACGAAGTTCATGAGTAACCAAATAGTTGGGTTTGTTTTTAACGAATTAGAACTGAAAGTGATGTTTATACAGATATCGCAGACGAACATTAATTATTTTTTAGTAATGAATTTTAATAAATTTTAAAAATTCAAAAAATTATTTCAATATTTTAACCCTCAATCTTTTCTCCCCCTGTTATAAACTGATTTTAATTAAAAAAAGCACTATATTTCAAATATTATTTTTAATTTAGCTAATCACAATGTCTATAAATTGTCGTAGGGTTTATACACACATACTTTCCTGGAGATAGAAATTATGTAAGAAATCGCAAATTATAATCGCATATGTATATGAATATTCGCTTGTTTACAATCTGACTTGCGAAAATGTGGGCATACTATGCTTTATGATTCAGACCCAACTAAAAAAAACCGAGTTCTAGGATTCATCGCTTACCTTTAAAAGTACTAAAAATGTAAGCAACCATAAATTCACTATGCATTTTTATAAACAAATTATCCTGTTCAGAAGCATGACTGAGGAAGTTTGTGATGGG
>NQII01006413.1:67379-123524 GCA_002778355.1 Clitarchus hookeri
AAATATTGGAGAGAGAGGGGGTGCTTGTGTATGGAGATATGAGTGGTGGTGTGTGGGAAGGAATGGGTGGGGGAGTGTAGTGAGAGGATATATAGTAGTGTGTGGGGAGATGAGAGGTGATGGGTGTTATTTTATTATATATTTTTTATTGAAATAAATTTTTAGTTAATTTTTGTTTGAGGTTTTTGTGGGGGATGGGTGTCAATACGTCACCCGATGCACTTGTTACCGAAGCGACAATCCGAAATTATTGAATTATTATTTAAATCATTTCTAGGCAACATTAATCGATTGCATTTTTTTTTCAATTCCCTTTAAGACAGTAGAAAAATGGAATTATGATATGCAGCCACACTCTAAACCGATTTAATTATTAAAACTCCATAGTGTATGGCCGATACTTTTAAATTTTTGAATGAAATAATTTTTTTGTTAAAAATTATTTATTAAAATAATTTTTATTAAGATGATTTGTATTAAACTAATTTTTAGGGATGATGGGAGGTAGAACAACAAACGTGGCGGTCAACCCTGGTTGTGATGCAAACAAATATGGTGAACTGCACCGACCAACATGGCCGCCGGCCGCACCTACCAAGATGGCGGACCGATCCAAGATTTTATGCATGATACATGCGTCAAAAGTAACTTTTTATATCTACTTAGGATGTCAAGAACGAAAATGTGACTCCAAGACTGCTGGTGATGATGTAAATTATGCATATTCTACTGATGATGAAGTGCCAACATTCGCAAAATAAAAGCGCAAATGTGTTGTTGAAGATAAGGACTACTTGAATATGGGGCAGAAGAAACGCAGATTAGAACCCTGTACTCTGGTCTAGGAGTATCTTGCAACCTATTCATCACGGAAGAACATACATGCAGACATGAATCGTGAACCTTCTGCGAAGAGTGACTTGAAGTCTAGCTGCTTATTTTCTGAAGACCCCAACGCCTTGATTGATAGACTGGGACTGTTGGTTCCATTGCAAAGGAGAGGGTATCTTTCTGCCAGCGAGAGAAAAATTCGATTATTGATTAGATCTGAACTAAAGGCTTAATTGAACTATATATTATATATGTGTGATTTGTTTAAGTATATGAATAAATAAATTAAAATAGAAAAAAAATTTTTTTTTAATTTTTTTTAATTCATATCGTCTAAGAATTTACCTGCTGCTATGTGTTTATAAATGTATGGTAGTGGCAAGTATTTGTGATTAACATACATGGAGTATGGCTATGTACAAATATATGTTGGAGATAAATTGTATTGTAAGTTGCGAGGTTATAACAATTTTAACTATATACACATACATGATCAGTGTACCTAATTGCCACAACACTTGCACTTACATCCTGATGAACAACACACATTGTCTTTACACTTCTTTCTTTTTTCTCTTCAAGCTATCACTTCAAGAAAACACTATGTTGCAGTTAAAAGTGGTAAGTTTTGTAGTCGATGGCGAATGGATAATTACTATCTTTATGACGCTCAGCACTAGAGCTGCTAGTAAATGTGTTGCTACAATAATTACACTCACTTTTCGATGTACAACAGACATTGTATTTGCACTTCTTGCTATGCCTATTCAGGCTAACACTGCGGGCGAACTCCACGTCACAGTTATCGAAGTGGTAAGTCTTGTATGCAAATATGAACATTCAATGGGTTCTTCCATGTTCGTCGTGATGCAAGGAGCGAATCTCCAGAATCCCTTGGTGTTGAAGATGCAATCGGTGTTACATATGGTAGTCTTCAACTACTGATTCCGTCTTCATATTGTAACAGGGTACGCAATCGCGGTAGATGAATGTAGACATAGCGATATGCTTTCCGCCAGGCTCGACGACGAAGTGACAATCATTTTTTTACACGTTGTATGATTGTATACCATTAATTACTACACGGCAGTTCGTGTTGCCCGTCTAGTGTTGTCATAGTGTGACCTGCTTGTAAAGTGTTTATAAATGCGTGGTGGGCTGCAAGTATTTGTGATGAACATGCATGGAATATGGTTATGTACAAAATATTTGTTGGAGATATAGAACAATGCGATTGTTCCATGATGTGCTCGATACTTAAATATATAGATATAACACAGAAGTTTTAATTGCGTATCATGTATTTTTACATGTGAAATGATTGGTCTCTATAGTGCATTGAACATGCGATACCTCATTCTCAATGACAGTGCACAGTCTCCAGCGCCATTAGGGTTAATGAGTTATTTCCTATAAAATTTCAATAGCAAATGTAAAAAGTATGTTTTATCAAAGGGGGTGTAATTACGATAACTGTAACTGACGAGTTGGTTTCTTGGTCAGTTATGTATACCTTACATGGAAAGGCAGGGTGGTCATTGTGGCCTGTGCTTCTCTTGAGTTCACATCGATAGCTACGAGATGCACTCGTGGTCTCCAGGTCTTCTGTGCATGAAACAGCTACACCAATTTTTTTAGTTAAGGTAAACCACTTCGGTTTGTTTTGTATGTTCTAAAAGCAGAGTACATACATAGTTGAAATGTATGTGTGTTTCGATGGCTTCTTACACGTCATTACAAAGTTCGTACCTTTAATGATATTTCTATATTAATAAAAAGTTTGTTGCCAGTGATTCATTGCTAATTAATTTAATAATATGTTTCAGTTCTAGCACTTTCAATGATATGTATTTAAATATGTACACGCATATAATATTTAAAACGAAATAAAAGATTACCTTGTACTGTATAACTGCATTCCTCTTGTAAAGGGAACGACATATATGGCTGGACTGGTCTGCTTCCATGGAGCCTGACGCGTCTCTCTCGGCTAGCATTATGTGCCATCCCTTCTACATTGCGATACCTGGACGATGCTCGCGCCGCTGTTTGCCCATCTTGGTAGCATTACAGATTCCCAAGATGTTAGTTGATCGCATGACGACTGTCGGGTCGGACGCGTTATGCTGCTAGTGTTGTGAGTGTTGGCTGTATTCTGAATTTGATCGTTTCGTTTCAATCGGTTCGTACAGAAATCGTTAGCTATTCTGTAATACAAAACATGACTGGCTGATCTTGTCTAGCATCGTCTAACGCAGTATACAGTACACGACGCTTGTGTAATATGTAATTGCAATGGTAGGTAAGTGATTATGACTATTTTATTTTACACTATTATTAATATTAGTTTGCATCAGTGTGTAGCAGTGTTGTCATCATCGTTCCCGCACTTCACAATGGAAATTTTTTCGCCTAACATAACATACAGCGCTCGATACTCGTACAAAATGCATTAGTTGGTAAATGATTATAACTGTTTGTTTTTATAATTTATATATATATGTTTTATCAGCATATAGCATTGTCGCCTCTATTGCGAAAAGAATTGTTTAATTGTATGTTGTTTCGTAGTAAGAAAAGGAACACAGTCTTTACAAGTCGCATAATATGTATCGCACTTAGCACATTGTAGATATTTTTGAGGTTGGTCCTTGATAACATATGCTCTTTTCATGTCCTCGAGCATTCCAGCTTTTTACCAAAGATATTGGTGCACTTGTAATGTTGACAAAACTATTAGGGTCTTTAGAAACAATGGGGTATTTAGTTATAGTAATGTAAATGAATTTTCATGTACAAAATGTTTTCATATCTTTTACATGCGGTTCCCGCGACCCTGTTGTCAGACTGATTGTTGTCTCTTGTTTTAACTTGTACATGTTTTAATGTAACCGGTGCCTACATACACCTTGCTTTAGGGCAATTGTATACACCTTAATTTTTCCAATATATGGGTGATTGTTGCTAAGGATTACAGCTGAAGAGGTCTCGGGATGCTGGACCTCATGTCAGACTGACTATGTTTATTTATATGTATTAATTATGCTGTGCTAATTTATTAATGTTGATATAACACTTGCGGTAGCAGACTACGAACATACTGGTGGGTGATTGATGAGTGGGCCGGAACCAGCGTGTATGTGTGCTATTTCATGTACCTTACACTCCGACATATATTAGTAACTACTGACTTCTACGACATGCTTGCAATTAAATTTTATGCGTGGTGGCACACCGCCATGACCACTGGGTAGGCGTGTTTTCCACGCCATGTGGAACTACTATGAATAGTTGCGTAATTGGGCAGTAGGATTACAGTGATTCTGGGACATTATGGTTCATTCGTATCGGGCACCCGCGAACCATTGCACCTGCTCCCGTGGTAGTTTTACTGTCGGTCTTGGAACACAGTAGTAGTCATGTCCAACCCTCAATCGTCAACTGTCTCCATCGATAGCATTGCTGTCCTGATCCCAAATTTCTGCCCAGACCCAGAGATGTGGTTCGCACTGGTCGAAATTCAGTTCGCAGTTGCTGGATTACTTCCGACAAGACAAAGTTTAATTTTGTGGCAGGCAACCTAGACTGTAAATATGCTACTGAGGTGCGTGATATTCTGATTCGTCTTCCAGCCCAATACAAATACGCAAGGCTCAAAACAGAGCTTTTTAAACGACTGATTGCCTCCCAGGAAAATAAAATAATACAGCTGCTGGAACATGAAGATATCGGCGACCGAATTCCCTCGCAGTTCCTACTGCACCTCTGAAACCTAGCAGGGACAGCTGTCCCAGAAGAGCTCCTCAAGTCGTTGTGCCTGGGCCTCCTTCCACCACCGACACAAGCTATCCTGGGAACCCACATAAGATACACCACCAGCATTCCCGCAGCACGAGTTTATCTGGGGCCTGCTTGTATCATTGATGCTTCGATAATGAGGCACGGAAATGTTCCATACTCTGTATTTACTCCATGGGAAATGACCAGAGGGGACTCGTTGATTGTGTCTAGCGACTGTGCTCAAACTTTTAGTAGTCGCCTTTTCGTCTTGGACATAAGGACGCAAGTACAGTTTCTAGTCGACACAGGTGCGGACATAAAAGTTTTTATATGTGCTGGGTTACCAGGCAGGCATCCGGCATCTTACTACTCTCTGTTTGCAGCAAATGGTTCTACCATCGGAGTGTATGGCTTTGTGACATTAATGCCCGACTACGGACTCAGCAGAGATTTAGTGTAGCGTTTTGTGGTACCCGATGTGACTAAACCGATAATTGAGCAGATTTCCTCCACCATTACAGTCTCCTGGTGGATATAAGAAACCAGCACCTTGTAGACAGCAACACATGTTTAGCTGCAGACTGTCGCAAGGATAGGTGTGATATCAGCAGTATCAGGACACTATCAGTAAGTGTGCTACTCTGATTTGCTCAAAAGGTATGCAACCATCACTCGCCCTACTGGCACAATGGATCTGCCCGGCATACCGCAGTTCACCACATCAATACCACCACTGGACAACCCGAGCACATCAGGCCATGACGTTTGGCTCTGGATAAGCTGCGAATTGCGAGAAAAAGAGATCGAAGCTACGCTTAAGCTTGGGACAGCTCGTCCTTCTGACAGCTCGTGGTCTTCGTCCCTGCATATGGTACCCAAAAAAGGTGAGGAATGGAGGACTTTGGGGACTACCACATGCTCAATGCTCGTACAATTCCAGACAGATATCTAATTCCACACATACAGGACTTCTCTCACACTCCCTATGGCAAGGCTATATATTCTGTTATTAGCCTTGTCAAGGCCTCAAGGCCTACAGCCAAATTCCTGTTGCCGAGGCAGATATCCACAATATGGCAATCACTACGCCACGAAGTTCTCAGAGACCTAAACTTGCATGTATCCGACCTGGACGACATCCTATTGGCTTCGCATAACAAGGCAGAACATGAGCAGTATCTGTAGAGGCCCTTCAAATGCCTCATTACATACAGTATCCTTATCAACTCTTTTAAGTGTGTCTTTGGGGAGCCACAAGTAACATTCTTAGGACACAGCATCTCTGCTCATGACACCAAGCCCCTCCCAGAGACAATAGATGATATCCTGTACTACAGCAGACCAACAGCTGCGAAACAGCTGCATACATTTACTGGAATACTTAATTTATACCATCTATTAATCTCAAATGCTTCTGTGACACAGGCTCCTTTGCATGAGCTTCTCAAAGCTGACTTGAAGTACTTTGCTATACTGGGATGGACACCCACCAATGAAAAGGCATTTGAAGAATGCCAGACCAGCCTTGCTAAAGCTGTCCTCCTGGCTCATCCCATCCCAACTGCACCCTTGGCAATGATGACAGATGCCTTGGATTATGCAATGGGTGCAGTGCACCAGCAGCATGTGTCAGGGGGTTGGCAGCCCTTAGCCTCCTTGAAGAAACTCAGCTCTGCTCAGCAGAAATATGGGGTTTATCATTCGGGAGCTTCTCGCCATATATTCTGGAATTCACCAGTTTCGCCACATGGTCGAGGGGAGAGATTTCATTATTTTTACACACCACAAGTCCCTCTTTTTCACATTTTCACAGAACCCAGACCAGTACTCACCTCGTCGGTCCCTCCATTTGGCCTCCATTAGCTAATTCACGACCGATATTCGGTATATTGCAGTTTCAGCAAATGTTATCGGTGAGACCTTGTCGAGGGTTGATACTATCACTGCTACACTCTATTACCAGGCTCTTGCTGCTACACAGACAGTGGATGAAGAATTAAAGCAGTTCCTGTGGAAAGATTCTGGCCTGCAGCTAAAGAAGTAAAGCCTGCAAGAGTTGCCATTCGAGGTCTACTGCGATGTCTCCACACCGACTGCGCGACCTTACATCACTGTACCATTTCGCCAGACAGCCTTCAATGTGGTATATCAGCTTGCACACACAAGCATCAAAGCTACTACAAGGTTAGTCATTCAATGCTTTGTATGGCCATCAGTTAGGTCTGACTGCTGACGATGGGCATTTTTCTACCTCCCATGTCAGCATGCAAAGATTTCTCAACATATCTCATTACCAGTGGGCTCATTCCTGCCACCTTCTGCTCATTTCGACCATGTCTATGTTGACCTAGTTTGTCCCATGCAAGTTTGAGAACTTCTGCTATTGCATGACGGTAGTTGACCAATTCACCAGGTGGCCAGAAGCAGTGCCTGTGGAGAAAATCGAAGCTTTTCAGGGATCTCAGCAACCTTACAAGCATGACTCTTTTGAGGACCACAGCATTCCATCCTGCTGCTAGTGGCATGGTCGAGCTTATGCATCGGCAGCTCAAGGTGGTCATACATTGCCACATGACAGAGCACTTGGTGATAATTTTCCCTGCCATACTCTTGGGAATCAGAGCAACCTGGAGAGAGGACATGCACGCACCTTCTGTTGACATGATGTATAGACAACCAATGTGGCTTCCTGGATAATTCCTGGTAGCTCACCCCAGTTCTCAACATATGGATGCCACAGGTCTTATCAAAGTGTTAAGCAACACTTCAGTGACCTCTGACATGTTGGTGGTTCTCTGCATGGTGAACGACAGCAATTTGTCTTCAAGTACCTAGCATCAACAACATAAGTCTTCGCGCATCGCGAGGTGCCAAGGGATGTCTTCAGCCTCCTTTGGAAGGCCTCTTACCAGTGCTGTGTAGGATGTCTAAGACTGAAATCATCCAGATGAATGGCCGACAGATCACAGTCTCTATCGATTACCTCAAGCTGGCATACACCACAAATGAAAATCTGCCCGACGATCTTGTAACACCCATTCAAGTCACAGAACTGGGGACTCCTACACCTCCCCAGGTTGCCGATAGCAAACCTCTGCTTCTTCCACCAGCTACAAGGTCCGGTCGATGTGCCTGCTTTCCCGACTTCCTTCAGGGTGTTTTTTCGTGATGTGAGTCCATCACTGGCAAGGGGGTGATGTGGTGGCACGCTATCACAGCCACTGGGTAGGTGACCGTAAGTGGTTGGCGTGGCGCAGAGTCTAAACGGACTGTGGCGAGAGTACTAAAGGACTGTGGCGACATCGTGGGTGTCGGTGCATGAACGAGCACAAGCACTGTTAACATGGCAAGGGATCTTCTGGCCCGAGGCACTTCATGACCAAGAGGGCAGCTGGCAGTTCTTAGGTGCTACTCGAGCAAAATATTCGTGCTAAATGAAAGCTGTACACATGTGCTTAGGGCCCTAATAATCCTTTTCGTATAGAATGCATCCAGTGATGATACTAGTGATATGAATTTGACAGTCGTGGCTTTCATTGTTTATAAATGTGATTAATGCATAATTGACCCAGCTCTACTGTTCTATGTTGGGAGTGATGAGTATGATTTAAATTTGATAACTATGGCTTCAGCAGATGGGAAATGGTGGTCAACTATGCTTATAAGATGGCTTAAGGCTTAATTGACTATCGTCCTATTCGACATTAGGGGTGATATGTATGTTACGAATTTGACGATTATATCTTAAACAGTTCGGAAATTACAGAGAACTATGCTTATAATAGGGCTTACGGCTAACTTGTTCTGTAATAATTTTCGTTGCCGGGGTTTATAATTATTTTATGAATTTGGTGACTATATCTTAAACAGTACGGTAATGTTGGCCAACTATCCTTATAAGAGGGTTTAAGGCATAATTAACTATACCACCCTATTTGTAATCAGGGTTGATGCCTGTGTTATTAAGGTGACTATGTTAAACGGTTCGGAAAAGGTGACCAACTATCCTTATAAGAGGGCTTAGGACATTCTTGGTCCTACCACCTTGATGGTATACTATAGCTGGCACGAATGGTAGTTTGGTGGCGGGAATCCAAGATGGTGGAGGGACGAAGGTAATATGGTGGGGTGATTGACGTGTGCGAGTTTAACATAAGTGCGATTAGTATATGTTCAATTAGGTTATATGTGTGTGTGGTATTGCTCTCCTTAGCATATGCATACTTCACATAGGTCATAGAATATATGCTTGTAACATTGAGTGAAAGAAATATAACATTCCAGGAATGTTATCCATTTTTCAAACAATGCGAGTAGTAGGAAACGTATGTTTTGGGCAACCAGGCAACAGGCGGTGGTGTCGCTGTGCCACAGCAGCGCTCTTGGCTTTTTCTTTTTCCCTTTTCTCCCTTAAAATTTCCCCTTTTCCCCTCGAAAATGTTGAAAATCGCTAGGATTTCCCTTAAAATTTTCCGAATTTCCCTCAAATTTCTCGGCGGAAATTAAGCAAATGCCAGCAAGATTAAGCAATAATTAACAAGAACTTCACACTCTTTCATTCCATGCCAGCACAATCGATCTTGTCTGAAGTATGTTAGAGTGCATTGTCCTATCATGCTACTTAATGCGCTATAGTATGTATACCTGCCTTTGTTTTCATTGCATGTATGGCTGACTGTTACATGTAGGCAAACTTAAATAGTTCACAAATGATGCCCCCAAACAGTACAGAAACACGAGTAGCGAGTAGTCTATCCACCACACTACAGCAACCCCCAATATGCGAGTCCTCTACCCACCACACCACCATGGCCCCAAGAAACGAGTTGTCTACCCACCACATCACCGCAGCTCCTAGCACGGAATGAAAGATCGTGAAGTAGGGACTTATCAGGACGTTGTGGCATGAGCATGATGTATACGATCTATTAGGAAGGAATTAAATGATAATCGAATTTGGGAAGACTTGGAGAAAACCACCCAACATGGGATGCAAGAACGTGAAGTAGGGACCAGTCGGGTGTCGTGGCAGGGATTTGGGAGTACTCGGAGAAAAACCCCTGTTTGAATTCAAGATGGCCATCTGCTCCCCCCGACGAATCCCCACGAGTACAATTCCTCTTGACTCCGGTTCCGATAGCCTCGCGTAGCCAATCAGAGACGAGAGCCTCGCGTACCTGCTTGCACATTCTGGCTGACATTGCACAATTTTCAGCAGGCTCCATTCGGATTGTGCGTGAGATCATAAATGAAAAAATAAAAAAAAAAAAAAGAAATAAAAAAAAAGAAATTTACAAAAAAATTAATATTTTTGGCAAATTTTGGCATACTGGCTGACAAAATGGCCGCCATCGAAGTGGAATGTAAGAGCAGGAGGTTAACTTGACATTTGACCCTGCTCCCGACTCCAACTCCGTTGGCGGTGAATTCCCCTTTTCCTAGTACTGACGTTATACTAGATAACATGCTTCTTGACGGAATTGGTGCCTCAGTTCTCACAGAACGATACAGTATACCGTAGCGATATGATGTAATTTATTACTGGAAAGTTATTTAATACCGCTTAGCTGTTCCTCTTATACTCGGCGTTACATCTCTGTGCGTTCATGGTACTTACCTTATTAGTTTCTCTTAGCTCGGATGCATGCAGTAAAGAAAACATCTTCGGAACCTAGTTCAGGAGTAAAGTTGATAGCAAAGCCTCGCATTGTAGTGGGAAGTGCCTCGCTTAGTTACGCTTTCTTTTTACGTACCCATCGCGCAAAACGCCACAAAGGACCTGACGGAGCAGAGAAGATCATTCTACAGAGCCGCAGCTGGCGTCAGCGACACGTGTTAGAATAATTGGGCGGCTACTCCCCACAATGCTCGGCTGCCGCGGGAATCTTTCGAAGGGAGTCTGGCTGAGCGCTAATAGCCAATTAGGACTTGTTCGAGGTGACAAGAGTCATTACGAAGGCACTCGCTGCCAGAGGTTTCCAAGTAACGAAAAATTCGAAAGAGGGACGTAACGTCAGAATACACAATAAGGTGCGCGGGCAGCTGAGACAGATTTTTTTATTTAAACTTTTATGCTATGGCACTTAATACACATCTGATTCAAATACATTAGCTGAGTGGATCAGGTTTGTAAACTGATGTTTAATCAATTTTTCTAATCTCAAATCGCGTTACATACTGATAGTACCTAATTCCTCTCATCTCCCTGGCCAGATTACATAAACCAGGTGCGTTCATTATAAGCAAAGATGTAAACTGGTCAAAGGTAATCACAGTGTTTATTTAATACTTCAGATCGATCACTGAACTAGAGTGAAAAACTTGAATTTGAACATTATATTACATGGCTTGTCTTGTATGTGTAGGTAAGTACTACGGGAACATTTGTAGATTATTCGCAACCTTGAGGAAATTGAAGGCTAGACTTGACATATGTTATACTGTTAAAAAAAAAACAGCATTGGATATTGTGGAGAATAGACTGTGTGATATATGTTATATTTTGTTATTTTTTCGCAGCAGTTGTCATATAAATTGTGTTCTGCTCTTAAAAAGGTAAAAAAAGACTCAGTTGGAATTTCAAGTTATTCAAGACATTATTTATTCCTGTTTGGTTTCTTTTTCACAATGATGAACAGTAAGTTTATCAAAAAGTAATGATATAGTTTATCCAATCGTTTCAACATATTTTGTTATAAGAACCCAAGTCGTTACTGAGATAGAGTCGGAGGTATATTTGATTTAAGAGGCACCCCGTATAAATTTATATGATAATATTTTTAAAAGACCAGTCAAACATGTATATAAAATTACTATTAAAATAATTGAATTGAATAGAAAAGTTAGTTTTACTGCATAGCAGGGTGGTGATAGTTTGTGGTTTCCTATTCGTATCATCGCAGAAATGGCGCCCATATATGAGTGCAAAGGAAATAGAATCGATTGGACTTTGTTATAAGATGGGAAGTAAAACCACAAACTGCTTTTATTACTGTTGTATGAACGGTAACAATTTTAATAAATAACTAAAGCAAACAGCGAGGAATATGACTGGACCGTGGCTATAAAAGAATTTTATTATGTGTATTGCAGTTTTATTGCCACGGATAAAAGAATTAATAGTAATGAATGCAATTCACTGGAAGGCAGTCTATTGTATAGAGCAGTATTTCCTAAAACATGGGTCGCGACCGACTGGTGGGTTGCAGACTGAAATTTGGTGGCCCCCGAAAAATATAATTTTATACATAAACGTATGCATGAGTTATAAATGTTATAATTTAGAACCTACACACATGCAATGCAACTGTCAATCAGACGTAAAATACTAAGTACGCAGTGAATAGAAAACAAATCCATCCATCGCATTTAAAAATCTGATTTCTTACAACCAAAACGATTTTTAAACTAAATTAGTATTATAACACATTGTGTAATGCTGTTTGATTAGGTATCTTTTTCATTAAAATTGTTATTTAATACTGCAAATTTTTTAAAACTATTTTATTAATCCTACTACCCTTCACTTCCTTACGCTATATAAGAAATACAATGTGAACATGATGGAACAGCGAAACGGTACGTTTTTCGCGTAAGGCATTAAAGTGGGTCCTGAACTTTGGCATTTTTTTTTAATGGGCCGTGGTTCATAGAACTTTGAGAATTATTAGTATAGAGAAATGCAGAAAAAAACCTCAGCCATAGATCTTACATGGCCACTGAGAACGAACATCTAGATGCGTGGCAAATAACGAGCAGTACGGCGCTCAGTCACAAACGTATTGGGCACCTTAAGTTACATTGCTCCGCCAGTGCAGCAGTTAGACACAGCAGCCATAGAGCAGTATTTAATTAATAACAAACCCCTAGGCGTGATAGTATCCATGCTGCAATGATAACAGTTAGATATACAATCACTACACACCGACATGACCACATGTCAAACTAAATTGCAATCGGAAGCAGCTGCGAGCACTGAAAAATATAAATCAGAAGTAGCTGCAAGCATTGAAAATTTTTTTACAGAATTAGCTGCAAGCTATGCAAAATTGCTATCCGATATAACGTGATTACATTCGGAGCTTATTGGTAGTCAGGCAGAATTACCTAATACTTTTCGCAACGAATTAAAATCTGTTCGTGCCGACATGTAGGCTCAGTTCAAATCGTTCAAATCTGAAACCGTTAATGAAGTTTTGCAAGAGGTGGTACCACGTATATACCTTGTAGCGACCAATCTTAACAACACTACCGAAGAATTTCAGATGCGCAGCGCTAGAACTGAAACGGAATTGGCGGAATTGCGTAACACCGTAGCACAATTGTCGCCGCGACGTAAGCAAACTAGTAACGAACATACACCAGAGCGACGTCGTGATTCAGGACGGGGTCGAAGCCCTATCCACGTCGATGACACATGTGAACACAACCAACATCGTTATAAACGTGGAATACTCCGACAAAATATACACGAAATGGAGAGGCGGTGTTAAATCCCTTTACGCCACCATTTTCACTGATCGACAGTAATTCATAATGGCCGCAGCGATAGTATGACTCGTCACCACAAAGTCAAGCAAGCCAAACTAGGGTTGGTAGGTACTGGCGGTACTCTAATGTCGACCAGTGGTACTTTAAAAAAGGTGCAAGAATCATAAAAGCCAGTTAAATTACGCAACATTCTTACAATTTTGTTACGCGAGAATGAGAGAGAATTTTTATTGTATGAAAGTTCTGGGGTAGAACGTTTATTGCATGAACTTCTATGTCCAGAAGTTAATGTGACTATCCATGGTATTCCGTGTACCATATTGCTAGACAGCGGGGCTGAAGTGAGTTTTCTTTCGGAAGCTTTTTATTACTCGCTGAACGAGCAAATGTTCACATCCCTGTAATGCCCGTACCCCAATTTAAGAATGTTGGTGTTGCATCATGGACTAGTCCGTTAGTAAATCGACTGGCTTTAAAATTAAATGTGGAAGGCATTGGTAAAATTAAAGTGAAGGGATTTACAAACCTCTGATACTTGGTGTCGATTTCTTAACCCATTCTGACATAAAAGTTAAATTTTGACAACTGCGCTGTATTTACCGTAATTATATGTTGGAATATTTCTTTAGAAATGCCTTTAGATGACATAACTCTGTATATTTCTACGTTTGATGTTTACAGTCCAAAGCTTGTGTTGCGTTAGGTTACGCTACGTCAAGGGGATTGGTGCACGGTATAAATGAATGTAAACAATTATGAAACATTTCTTATTATATTAATTAACAAATTTTAAGTTGTCCTACGTTAATTTTACAGGTTTAGAAATTTATTGTTTGAATTAAATACTGTTGAACGTGCTCATTTTGTGGCAACTACAAAAAGAAAAGTGTCGAATCTAAAATGCTTTTTTATTGCAATAATTCAAGTGCCAGTAATGTTTTGTAGTACATAAAGCCAAATTTAAATTGTATGTTGGATTGACAATAAAATGAATTCCATAAAATTTACCACAAAGAAGTTTGTTGATTTCAGTCACGTGATTTCAATTACTGAAACACGGAAACGCCAGTATAATTAAGTCTAAAACATTGAATGGTTATTATACTTTCGTTGTTTTTTTTTCTTTTTATTTTTTGTTTTATTATGATAACTATTGAAACACGTGTTCTCTAATGGACGATATGACAGTGTGCGAGAAGTTTCTCAAATATGCGCATCTGTGGCGCGTATGACACTGACAACTACCGACCCTGGCGGGTAGACGTTGAACTCCAAGTTGCCAGCCACAAACCCCCTCCAGCCGGGTACTACGCGCAGTTTCTTCATTCCTCCTCACATCATTCTGCCCTTATCTGCTCCGGGTGTGGCGTTGAAAAAAGTATCTATGGGGACGAAGGTAGATGTGAAGGGAAAGATGGTACTGATTCAGGAGGGGACAAGGTCAACGTACAGGGCAGACTGCACAGCATGGTGAGACCGGTTCTTTGCGTTTACTCCCTTATTCCTACGCTGGAAGCAAGTGGAAATGGCCATAGTTGGCCTCACGCTGCCGAAAAATCATTCAAACTAAACTCGCCACCACTATGAAACTATTCCACGAAATCACTTGAAATTTTTTCTGGCGAATCTTTAAACATTTATGCCGATGACGCTGTAATTATCTTTACTAAATTTTAAATAATTTATAAAAAAAATATTTGTGCAATTGCGCAGAGGAAAAAGTAGCACCACCGTTTTTAAATATAGGTGGGGTAAAGAAGCATATAAAATGCAGAGAAAGCGACAAATGTTATTTATATGCCTCTCTCAAAGCATTTCTTCTCGTGCTTATCTTTTGGTGGCGTGTTACATTTGAGAAATTTGTCAGCCGCTCACGGCAGCGGTAGCTACACACTTCTGCTTAATTTCAGGAGCGCAGTTGCACTAAAAACGGAATGAACTTGATGTTATGAATATGTTTTGGCAGCCATATTATAAATTATTCAATTAAATTGTTCCTGAAGTGAAATACGTTGGTACAATACCGTAAATTTATACAAAATATAATTAAATCCTAACCTAAAACAGACTCTTGTAATTATATATAATCACTTCAATATCCTTTTTTTTAAAATGATTTTTTAATATGTAATGAAGTTTATTCTGACTTGGCAGTACAAAGTATATCGCTATCTGACCTGGCTTTTTATATAACTCAACGAATGCAGAAAATCCCGTCTTCAGCCATCACTGTTCATTTACTTGAAAGTAGGCAGTCGGAGCGCAACACAGAATAAAAGCCGATCTGGTTACTTACACGCGCGTTTAACTTTGATCACAGAGAGTCTGCGATGGGGAAAATTTCGGAGTCAGTGTAACCACGTAGGGCTGAACATATCTGAATGATGTAGTCTGCGTCTTTTGCGACCGCGGCTGCAGTTACATATTTTTAATTTTGTCTTAAATGTAACATTTGTTTCAAATATTTCCGCAGTTACAGATGTTGATAATTGTTACTAAACATTTACTGTTGTACATAATTTGTAAGATGTTCGTTGTATTTTTTCACTACTATTCCTTTTGATTTCGTATTATATTTTCGCCTTCTCAGCCCAAGTGCACATAACCTATATAGTTTACAGTATCGTAGACGTGTTCGTGTAATAAACATTCTGAAGAAGTATATACTTATTCTAACTTATGTCGTACATTACGATGGCAAGGTTACTGCAAATTTTGCTGTAAAAAACACATCTATGGCGTAGCAAAATAAGCATTTCTAAGCGGTTATTAAATGTAAACTGCCGTTATATGGCTTGACAAGCGAGAGTGCTTGTTGTTTAGGGCTCGTGCCATAGTTTTCTAGTGTTCTTAAGCGGGTTATTATTTTATATCAACAACTTAGCAATACTTTTTTCTTACAATACAGTAAGAATTTTAATTAATTTGAAATTATGCGAGGCATAATGCCTGAAAAAAGAAAACGACCATGTAAAATTCGCAAACGAACAAACCGATTGATATTAGCAAGAAATCAGAAGGATAAAAACCGCGAACAGTTGATCGACGCTTTTGTCACTTCTACAGGAAGGTATGACAAATTATTTGTTTTTAGTCTAGGTGTTTATGCTTATAATTTATAGACCAGTTTTTAATGAGAAGAAATGTTATTTTAAAATGAAGGTATTATTCCGAAGGAGTTGATAAAAATTTTTCTGATTACAGAATATCATCTTGCGAAAATTGTGATGTTGTACTACAGGAAGAGGTACAACAATCATTTCCATAATTTCTTGATACTCGCGGCAGTGGGACTTGTGGTGGACACTCTCCAGAATTATCAGAGTAAACATTAAATTACAAATTCTTAATTTATGAGCATAAGTGCGTAACAGACCCAACCGCGAGTTTGTATTATATTTAATTTGGATTTTAAAGAAATATCCATGATATATATTACTTTTAAAAACTTTAACGAAGAAATTTATATATTGTGACGTAAACGGGAAATGATTATTTAATAATTTAAATTATTGTTTTCATGAAAGCAAAAAAAATACAACGAAGTGTGATATAGTAAAGTAACTTATTTCGATTTCGAATATAATTGTTTAGTACTTAACGGACACAGAATTTTTCTCAGGTGTGTGTTCAATGCGTGAGACATTGCCGAGTGTTGAAGAAGAAGGGAAGAAGGGGAGGGGGTGTAGGATTCGATAATAACAGCAGTTGTATCCCAACAATGCGATCCGGGTTCTAGCCCCGACGGGGGTCACTCCCAGATTTTTGCATATGAAAATCGTGCCTGAATGCGAAATTTCTATGGACCGTACCATTTACCCCGCCCTTCCATTCAGGCGCTGCTCCTACACCACCTCACTTCGTCCTCATCGGCTCTGAAGAAGACATGTTCAGAGTGACCTAAACCTCTCAACTCAACCCGAAGGTTTTTTTGCTACTTTTTTTTGCTAGCACTTCGCTTCATTCCTTTCATTTGTGAAATGGTAGCATTATGAGCGACGTAACTGCCAGAAAATCATATTTCTGGGGACTTGTATTTAATACAAATTTCCAACGCTGTTAAAAGCTAATCTCAGTTCGAACTGTGCTGTATCAGAGGAGTTTTAATCGCCTTAGAAAGGGATAAATAGAATCCCTATTAGTTACTGAGTTCGTCCTACCAGCCACTAATAATCTCTATAGGCCTACTTCGTAATACAGTTTGCCGAAAACAAAAAAATATCTGGTTAGTATTAAACCTATTGACCTTAAACATGCTGTGATTATTCAGCTACCGGTTAACTAAATATAATTTTGACGATGACTTTGCAACCCACAATTGTTCATCACAATAATATATCCACGTGTCATGTTTTGTAAAAACGGACGCAGTCACTGTATGTAGTCTGAAATTGCTAGTTACCACTACGTAGGAAAAGAATGAGTAATGTATGTCGATATAAACTTTTGTGCAGATTAATAAGTGGCAAAAGTGAGTCATCGATAGTAATTAAAATATTAAATGGCTAACGAAACGTAATATAACGCTCTAACAAAATGTATCTTAAATAATAAAATACGCACTGAAATGTCGTGAAAGCCACGAAAACGGGGGAGCTTGAAACATCAAAAAATATTTTGTGGTGTGTTCAAATATATCCCGAAAAAGAGATAAATGTTTTTAGAAAATTCCAGAGAGAAGCACAGGAAGTGTCACACTATCTCGTTGGCTTTCCACGAGAAGTCAGTTATTACTAAGTCAAGAGCCCATTTATATAAATCAAAAGGTTCGTTAGATACATGAATCATGATATCCTATAATTTTTAGAAGTCTACCCAAAAATTGTTAGTTAAAACCTCTTATTAAAAAAAAATTTACATTAAGGGTATTGGTGTGTACACACTTTCTGTTTATATGTAGCGATTTTGTAACATAACATGAACTGTGGCATGTTGGAATCACTCATAAAGGCAAACATTGGTATTTTAAAGATATTAGTGTTTGAATAGTGTTTATATCGTTAGAGGAAATAAAAATATTAATTAGACGTATTCTGTAGCTCATTTCGATGAATGCATTGCAACATATCTCAGATGAGAATAAATACACTATTTGGAAGTGCATGTCTATCAGTTTTTACAGAGTTAGTGTAAGTGGAGAGTGGGAGTGGGCAGTATTGAGTTCAAGGCTACGTTCGCAATTAGCCCTGTACAATACAGATGTTTGTTTCTCTTTGCTCAGATTGTAAGCAAACTAGGAGTTTGCACTTTAGCAGGGCAGCTTTAAGCTATTTGTCGTTTTGTGCGTTGGTAAAACAAGAATTATTTGTTTAAAAACTCTTTTTGATATTATTAGACGCACCCCGAGCCCCCTCGGGAAAGCAGTAATTTTTCTCGCTGTTGTTAAAAAAAATGAAGCTGGAGTTGGGTGATGAAATTTGGATGTTTCGTAAATTGGTTAGTACTACTGGTGATATCCATATATTAGGACATGTACAATTTGTTTATAGTAATTAAATAAAATTATACAATTTATTATTCGTTATCATTGCTGTACTTGCCACATAACATACCTGCCAATCCGCCTGCATCAAACGAACTGCAAAACCTAGCAGGAAACAGGTTCGAACGTGATAACTGGTTTGACCTTGAGCGTAGCTGGAAGGCTGGATGTTCCTCATCAGTTGGTAGCGGAAGTCCTTATCAGTTGCGCTGCGTAGTCACCACGTCTAATATTACTGTGTGTTGGTGGGTTCAATCGCTACTAGTGTGTATGGAGGCTAGTTTCTGTTCTACTAAGACGTGCTTGTGAACTACATCAGTGGTTCACATCCATCATGCCGCGTTCACGTCATTACGAGAGGAGATATTATTCAAGACTTGTTTTAAGAAATGTTGGAGGTTTTAGTACGGGCGTTGCTCAAGCTGATGATGTGTTTGTTAAGTAAGTTTCTCAAGCTCAAGAAAGTTATGTTCTGATTTCTTTTTTGCAGGGTTTCAAACCCTTGTTAACTTTACGATGGCTTTGTTGTCAAGTGAAGAAGAAAATAACAGCAACAGCAACACCGACGCCGAAGAAAGTGGAGATAATATTCTTCAGCTATTCCGCACCATATTGGCACGAGGAGCAACTTCGTCAATGCCGTCTACTAGCATGAACCCGCAACCATCATGGCAACCCATACCAGCCCACGTCGGGCCAGAATGTCCTACAGCTTATTCTCTCCCAGCTTCGCAGAGAGCCCCCCGTCAGGTCCGACTTAGAATACAGTGATACTGAAGAAGAAATTGAAGTGTCCGTCGTCGAATTTTCTCCATTCATGTCAGAAGATGTGAGCAAGTACAGTGAACTGAATTGTGGGTACCGACGCGTAAGTTAGATTCAATTTCGTGACGGTAAAATACACTGGCTCTGCTGCTACGATGGTTTCGAAGGCTGTTATACGCGGGACACATTAACGTGCAAGTATAAATCTGTTACGTTTACAATTTATGTCCTAACTCTACGCTTCCTTGTTTGCTGGAGGAATTGGTAAAACAAAATCGTGATGTCCACGTATGCAACGCAAGAATGTAAAAAAGTATAGTGTACGAATTTTTCCGAAAAAGTAAAAATAATTATGTGTGCAAATGGCAGGAGAAATGTGATAGACATAACCTTGCGTGAAAAGGCAAGGTTTCCCGGACTGGTCCTCCATCTGCAAGCCTTTTGCATGCGAAGTGCACCTAGGCTGGAGGCCGAGACCTTCCACCAAGTCTTCTCGCAACGGTGGAACGCGTCCTGGTGATAATAAGTTCATTCCCGAGAAAAAAATATCCAAGTACATATCCTCTACTATACGGCGTAATCTACACGGACCAGCCTGCTGTTATCGTAACTGTGGAGTGGTGTGACGAAAATATTCATTTCCTCCTTGAAAGAAGCGCCTTCGATAGTAAGACTCTTGAATTATCAGTGCAAGATTGCGACAGTGACGAGTGTGCAGTTCATTTGTGCCATCCACAAACACAATTTCTCACAAACATCGGAGATATGAAAAAAGAAATTATGGGTGAACGACGTTCAAGCAAGTACGACCGGGAATATTGCGAATTTAATCGTGGAAATAAAAATGGTAAACATTTTAAAGTATACTCTGAACGATGTGATGGCGCTTCGCACAGGTTGGAGGTTACAACGCCACTGGGCTCATGGACAGAGGTGCTCGTGTGTGCGTGTTCATATGAGCTTTGTTCAGTCTTTAGAAATACCCAGGTGATGAAAACCTCCCATTCCACTATTATTTTTTTTTTTTTTTTTTTTTTTANATCTACAGTGTAAAAAAAATATTGGCTTGCGTTATTAAAAGTTTTGATGGGGAAAAATTATGCTATGTGTAAAAAAAATATTATTATGTACAAATAAATGTCGATGTGTTTAATTATCTTATACTTTTTGTTGTTTACCAATCTTTTGCATTTTTTCAGTAAATATGTTTATCATGTAAAATATTTTATCTCACGTGTTTTGTAAATATGTAACTAAATATCTTCTGCCATTTTATGTAAAAATACGATGTATTTATATATTGAATTAAATTTTCTGACAAGTTTTTTTAAATTATGACGTAAAATAAATAATTTGGTTACAAGTATTTGTGTTATATTTTCATTCGTATTAAAATCATTTTAAAATGACGTGAGTGTTTTGATTGCTGCTACATACAAGGTAGAGAGAGAGAGAGAGAGCGAAAGAGTGAAAAAAGGGGGGGGGGGGCAGGTTGGCGGCGTTCTTGTGCGACGTGTCAGAATGAAGGTCGACAAGCGATCACGTCTCCTCCGTCAGTATACTCCCCTTACGTCTTCACACTTGCGAAAGGTAGTTAATGTAGGTCAGTAGCGGTACCATTGTGCCGTGAACATTTTAAAAAATTTAATACCCTAAATAAAATGGTTATTTGCTAAATATTTCCCAGAAAATATTTTTTGCAATAGCAAAACAACAACAAAAAAAAAGCTAGTAATGTGCAGCAAATATATTATTTTATATTGTAGGTAAATAAGTCAGGCATAATTATTATATAATAGGAGGCGTGTTATGAAATATTGCACGCACTTGACTGTTCTCCATGGAAAAAGTAAACGAAATAAACATATTCAAAAGAGAGAAGAAAATATTGCACGTACTTGTCCCTTCTTGGAGGGAAAAGCAAGCGCCATCAATATTCCTACAAAAAAAAAAGGAAAAAAAAATTACTAATGTTTTTTTACATGGAGAAAAAATAAATTACTGAACACACACAAATAGAAGTTCAATAACATTTCGTTATATTTAACTCAAAAACCACATATAAATATTACACCAAAAATTGGGTTAAAATACTCGGTTAGCAAATATAAGAGCAAAAAATACGTGTCTCTAAAAACACATTTTTACATCTATGCAAATGTCTAATGTAGCTGTAGACTCTAGGATGGTAGAAAACGTAGCACAAATCCTTCCATGTAACATTTCACGTCCGTAAGAACACGCACGCAGTAAGTCAGTTCGAGGTGCAAATCGGCAAAATCGTTACGCAACGCGCGTAAAATGCTTTCAAAGTTATTTAAACACTAATAAATCTCATCCCCGTCAGACCGATAGGAGGGTGGGTTAGCATCGAGAAGCAGCGGAGACCACATGTCTTCACAACAAAGGTATCTTTCAGCATTTATGTAAGCAATATCAGAGACCGGAGAGTACTGTACCGACACGGATGAGTCCGTCACATCGTCGGAAGGATGAGTCCCCGTTGTTTGCGCATGTAAAACAGTCATTTCGGCCGATTCATTTTTCCAGCTGCGGTACGTTGCCAGCTCCCAGTAGCGGGGAACTTTCAGTTATGTTGTTGCTTGTAGCCAACTCGCCCGTCTGGAAGCCGCGAAAGGGTGGCGTCTAGGAGCCCTGGAAGGGAGGCGTCTGGGTGCTCCGGAAAGGCGTCTCCGTCACGATGCCGACTGTTGCTATAGGTGCAGCGCCGGATTCTTCCACGGTCTCCGATGGTGCAGTGTCGCATCGCTCTGAGGCGATAGATGCAGAGGCACCCATCTTTTCGAATAATTCCCGCATTAATTAGGGGAGCCTCTTCACTCTCATACCAGAAATAAATCGATGGCATACGAAGATGGCTGCTAATTTCCTTAAAGTATCCACAGCACGGAGTCTTCAATACCAATACAACTATGGTGCATCGACGCTCAAACTAAAGCTTAGAAGCGAGTGCCCATCCCCCTCCTATAATGNGCCTCCCCTTCGTCATGTGTCTGTATGCTTGTGAATATACAAAATAACCTATACACATAATTTTATTGCTAGGTAGGCAGGGGGCTTAAATAAGTTATTATTTTTTTTTATTTTAAAATATATGTATGTTTATCATTAAAGTATTAGTTAAAAAATCTATATGTTTAACATTAAAGTATTAATTAAAAATATGTATATAAAATATATATATGTTTGCCATTAAAGTATTAATACTTTATCAACTAAATTCTGTCAATGTCTAATAACAAAGTAATGGAGTGGGGGGACGGCCAAAGGCTAATAAATTGAGTGGGAGTACAACCCCCCCTCCCTTTCTCTGTAAGAGCTACTTTGCAGCTCCCAGGATCGGCTTGGAAAGAATGCCAGCGGAACTGTGCTGGCCATCAGCTTTGATCTCGATCCAGGAGAATAGCTAAACATGCACGAGATCGGAAACTCAACTAGCCGCCAGGAAACTCGTATTGAACCCAGCATGGCAATAATTTGATCCGCTTTCGGTGGGCGTGTGGCTGGGTACGCCCGAGCGGACGAGGTGAATTACTCCGCGCAAGCTTTTCCTGTTTCCCTCGCCCGCTCAAAGTCCGTATACGTTAGTGGCAAGAGTGCCCCTTAATAATACGGCACTGCATGTTCCCGCGAGAAATTCCTTTAAATAACTTATCCACTTATATTTATTTTCTCCCCATTTTATTTATTTAGCAATAAATTGAACTTTATATTTTAAAAAAGAAAAGGTTTAAAATAAAAATACACAGATAATTCATTTTTTACAGGTATGTTTTATTTACACAAATTAAAATATTATAAATACACGTAACATTCGTAAGTCTTTAAAAATTTTATGTGCGAGCCAAAACATGTCCGTAAAAAATTATTAGCTGTCTTTGAAATTCGATCTGACGCAGTAGAATCGGAATGTTAAAAGTACCTTCTTCCAAGTTAAAGTCGGTCGTGGACGAACCCATGTTGGCGGCAGCAGGTGACGTCACACGTGGACGTTTGCATGGGCACGCTTCACAGTTCGACGCAGGTTCCCCAGAATTTTTATACATCGTGGTGTCAACACGATGGTTGCGGCACGACCTTCGACGTTTAGTTGGGGCCGTTTGAGTCGAAACCTTGCTGGTATTATTTTACCGACGTACGCAGGCCTGGGTGGAGCAGTCAGGGGCGTGAATTTCGGTGGTCGTAGGAGGAGGGTCGACCTTGCCTCGACTAGAAGTTGCTGCAAATTCCATAACCTAGTCCACGGTTGATGGAAGAGTCGTATCCCGTTTCATGTGATGAACTACGCAATTCCCAGGAATACAGCAAGTTATTAACTGTTAAGTAGGGTCGTAATACCCGGAGTCACTGAATATAACAAGTGATTCCCATCCATAACATTTTTCTTCGTATGTATGTAGTGATTCAAACTCCCAGAACGAATAGGTGATTTTAAGAGTTGTCCGGATATGACAAGACGTGCAGGTTCTCCGAATGAAATGGCGTCATCTTGCTCCCACGGTGACTCGTGCTCGGCTGGGCGACTAATTTATTTTCGGGTTCAATTTATTTGCATAATTTTTTTTCGCATTGTGGATTTACGCAATCTATACACGTGACTGTAACTTGATCAGGTATCATCGTATTTCACACAGCCTAAGATCAGGTATGGTACTTGCAGCAGGTGGTCGCAGTAATTATTGAATATAATTTGTCATCTACACCATCACGTAACTGTATTTTGTTCTGACTCTGCATCATGCGAAATCACGTCTGCAAGCTCTTATCGAACGCTAGCTAGCATACAAAAAAAAAATTATGTTGACGCTACGAGACATATGACCGTGTTCATATCTCCCAGAAATGAGCATGCCACTCGTAAAGTAACCAGGCAGTTTTCGAAGCACTAACCACCAAAGAACTGAGATCCATTTATTTCCTCATTTTATGAAGGGAAGGACACCCATGATCATCCTGTACGTCGATTATTTCCAATTCGCTTATGCAAAAATTACTGTGCCATTTTTTCTGCTCGGTCCCCGCCACATAAATATGTTCTAGTGGGTACTGCATCAGCAAGTAGCTCAGCACGTTTCCCACCTGATTATACAGAATCATGCCTTTGTCCCAGCACAGCCCGTGGTAGTAATTGGTCAACCAGGATTTTGTTTTCTTGCTATTTCCGTCCAACAGTTTCCACGGTTACGGAGGCAAGAAGTTGAGTGGTTCGAGTGACGCCGAGACAATCCGTGACAGCGGTTTCCTTGAGCACGAAGTCGTCTTGGCTGCATAAACCTTGCAATTCACAGTCCATTTTTACGACTAAACCTTGAGTCCTCACTCCATGTTGTTGAACCACAGTTGCAGAAGTAAATCATAAAAAATGTACTCGTCTTTACTTGCGCGGCAGCAAGTATCGTTGAATAGGTTATTCCAAAGAACCTTCCATAACTGCTTGCATGCAGGCTCGGGTAGCATGTCTCGTGGAAGCTTCTGCACAAGCCTCTACGGAACATTTCATCGTGGCAAACGGGCTTAAGATGCAGGTTCTTCTCCCGCCTTACCCACGCTGTTCTGCATGTGGAAGCCACTTATCCTTCTGTCAGCCAGTCAGCTACTCATACCGCGAACTCCGCGCACGCGCACTCGCTTATCTAAATGATGATTTTTACCAGGCCGGAAAAACCACCATACTTAACGATCCTGTCGTAGAGTATCAAGAAGTAGGCTGCGGTATTCGCGGGCACGTTTACCTTGGTGATTATTTCGTTCCGGCAGTCGACCATACAATTTAGCACGCACTAGTTCGGCTTCGATGTATCGAATACCAGCAAAGGTGCGATGTCTCGGACATTTTTGGGGCTCAGGGTGGGATGCGCCTCGCCTCTGTATTGTGATGATTGGAATTGCGAATACATATAATATGGCGAAGTAAAACCTTCTCGGTCGAACGTAGTGTCCAGGTAGATATAAGGGTAGCTTTTTTTTTGTTATTCAAAAATATCTTTACGTTTTCGACTTTGCAGTGTTCGAACGTAAACTCGTCGCCTCCGATACTACACTGTCTGTCTGAAGCGCCAGTATTATGTAGCTCGGATTTTATGTACTGCAACACGTTTTTACGACTTAGTGATTTTGCGTGGTGGCGTACAGAGCCGGGCAGGTGACCAGGCTCCAACTTCTAAATGCTATTTCGATCACCTTTTCTTTCTTGGCATAAATCAACAGCTTGACTCGTTCGCGGCTGCTCGGGGTCAAGTGAGGGACAAACCATTATATGGTGTTCAAAGTAAGAGAGACGGGCTTCATGTTTTTTCCGACTCCCAACACGGCATCCAAATGCGATGTGGCCAGCGTAATCGCCAGCTCCTGCCTCGCTACTATTATTATTTTCTTATAATCTACAGCGAATCCCAGTTGCAAGGAGAGCGGAACGCATACTTCGAACCTGCCTTCAGCGTTAATGGGAAAACTGTAGTCCTTTTAGATTCCTCACCCCGCCATCTTGGCTGCAGAGAGATAGTTGGGCGTGAGGGATAAGTAATTTTATATCGACAATATTATGCCCATATCTTGCGACTGGTCGACCGCGACGCCATTTATCTCGTACATTACGCATTCGAAAAGGTGCAGAATCCCATTTCGAACCAACCTGGTGGTGGTCGAGTTGGCCCCATCTGCCTTTGTTAGCCTACCACTTATGCGCACAAAGGACTTGCTAGCCAGGGTGCAAATATCTTGACGTTGTATAGGTATTTTAACCTCCCTTCTAAGAGCGAAAGGCACGGCAAGATAAGGCTCGTAATAGTGCTTTTAGATTTTACCAAATTTATCGTCGAATTCTAGGTGTTGATCCACGTCGAGGATTTCGTCCATCATGACGATTTACTTCTAAACAGAGGACGTGGAGAAACTCTGTGCTTTCAAGTGATAGCATTACGAATCCTCTTGGCTTGCTGATGTCTAGTTTGATGTACCGCACATATTTATATGTTTTTTTCCCCAGCGGAATCTAGTCCCATCGTTTCAGGTGCGGGAGAAAAGTGATTTATTCGTTTAGGAAATTTATCATTTCGTCGTTTTGGTCCACGAACGAAACTGCTACTTCGTAGATGCTCTTTGCGATGATCGGAATGTAAGTGAGCGTTTTTGAACATTATTTGATTTTATATCCAGGACCTATGGTGGGGGTGAACTCGTAAATACTGTTGCTCAGTTTCCCATTCACGTAACTGCAACTTGCCAAACTACAGTTTATTCTTATGATGTTAACCGGAAATATGTTGACCGTACTCGACGATAAATGTTTTTTCCCTGCTTTGTACATGCTGGCTTCGAACCCCAGCATGGGCCCGATCGTGTCCGGTTCCGTGAAATCTACATCTGCGAGGCAAAAGATTTTGGCCTTCAGGGTATTCGGATTCCCGTACAGTTCGAATGCAATGTTCTGCGTCAGCGATTTATTTATGAGGTATTCCATATCCTTCAGCTTGTACGACCCGGTGGGAATGACGATTTTATTCGCTGCCCCCATAACCTAATACCGAAAACTGGAATTTTTATTTTCTTCGATGATGGATTTGCGGTTGTAAGTTTGAAAATCCGCTAGCTCCACACACCATCCCCCCTCAATTTCTAAGGGAGATTAAAAGCTTTCCCACAGTTCGGATGTTTGACCTCTCAGTATTATAGACACCTACATACTGATGAGATCGTTATGTCTCACACACCGTTTTTATTCCCTGCGAATTATGTTGATTTTTTCGGTTTATCACTGGAAATCTCGATTGCTTAAAAATCGCAGACACGACTATCCATAGTTCCATGTGTTAGGCATCTGTTCTGTTTCGTAATTATACGTTATTTTGGTATATTTCATATATTCAAGGCAATTTGGGTGGAGGATGCAAATTCCCAAAACTGTCATAATATTGTGCGTGTTTACGCTTTTTACGTAGGTCAACCAGTGCGTTGTGGCCCGGCTGTCATGTCCGGATTAATTATAGCACATTTGTGTCTCTTGTGTTTACGGGGGGAAAGAAACGCTCATTAACACTCTGCGAAAATTAGTTTTCCATTTCCGTGCATACAGTTCCAAATCCACGTTCGTCAGTGAGCGTCTAAGCAGATTTATTTTGATTTCGTTTTTCGATTTTTTCGTATTTCACCCCACCTTTCCCCTCCCGGAATTGATCCTCCTCTTCCTCGATACAGGTGACGAATGTAGAGCCCTTTGCCATTTTTTTTCCCCAGTGGCGAGAGCTTCCAATTTTCTTTTATGGTGGTGGGTTTCCTCTACCTTGTTCCAATCGTTCGAAGCCCGCTTCACAGTGCTTACAATATTCGTCACTGCCGCAGCGATACCGGCAAGAAGAGCACCGATTGCAGGAATTAGTGAAGGAAAGGAATCCTCCTACCTTGTCCTTCCCTTTCCTCTTGATCCTTTGAGGGCGCTGCGATTGCCTTTTGCTTGAACGTAGACCAATGCCTAGTTTAACCTTGGCTTTCATGATGGGGGATAGGCCCCAGGCGGATACTTTTTCTCCGAGCCCGGCGGCTGCCGATTTTCTTATTTCGTCGGCTTTCTGTGCAAGTATCTTGTATGCCTGGTGCCTATCTTGCAGATCCTTGTACTGGGAATAGGCGATGTTGTACTGCTTGCACGCTTCGTCCAGGGTATTCATGCCCATCTTGTTGCGTGGCAGTCTTTCAGCTAGCCCTGTTCCCGGCCCAGAGAACCTCTATCTTGGAATGTAATGTTCGAACGGAAGAATATTGATTAGTGAATCGACGACTGCGCTGCTGGATTTCACCGTCTCTACCTTATGACGCATTAAATTAAACTGAGCGTACCAACTATAAATATTCTTCTTTTATACCGTTTTGTTTCAGAACCAAGTAGTAGTTTTTCACATCTTCGGGCTTCATGCGATTTGTAGAATGAACGGTATAATTGTAATTGCGAACGAGTTTTGGGAGTATATACAACCACTTGTAGTTTCCGTTTGTGGTGAAATGTCTCCAGAGTTTAGCTTTGAACGTCTTGTCAAAACGAGGGACCCACCCAAGCCACAAGCCTAAAGCCAAAATCGGTGACTTTGATGCGGATTTCATAAATACGGGGAGTTTTCCACAAAGGCTTCCGTCAGTACTCGTCTGCAGAGTTGTACAAGGTAGTGCATATACGACACGCGTACCCATGCATGTATTATCTTGAGGACTTATGCAGCAAACTCATTATCGGCGGATTTTACACCGAAGAGATCTGGTCTAAGCAGTTTCCATACCTGTATTTGGTGAGAAGGTGCTGAAACGACGCAATAGTCGCCTGTATGTGCGGTGGATGGGACACTCCAAACGTGATGACTCGTGAAGCTGAAGCTGAAGATGGGGCCCCGTCTTCAGCCACAAAGGTCATATAATTTTTTCTGCGATTTTTAAAACTTTCTAAAAAAAATTTAGAACCTTTTTTGTTTTAAGTGGTGGATTTTGTTCAAGATGGTGGTCAAAGGTCAAGGTCGAATGATTTCATCCAAGGTCAGGTCAAGGTCAAATGACATTATCCAATGTCAAGGTCATGTTTGTTTGTTGACATGGTTTCTGCTGTTGCGAGTGAGTCGAATGGATTTTCTCAGAGTGTTCCCATATGGTATAAACTTTTCAAGGAACTGGGGTGGAAAAAAAACTTGTAGCTGCTTGGTTTTGTAGTAAACTAGATACGATACCTGGCTGAATTTATGTTTACAGAATGCATAAAAAAACCTAAATTCCAGTGACAAAATATGGAAATTTTTATATATATATCATGTGAAATTGTTTGATTCGTCTTTGCTGTTATTTGAATTTCGAAGAGTGAACACCATCTTTAGCGAAGATGAAAAATACGTCAGAAAGCCAAATGTGCTGTTTCTGCAAGAAGTCATTTTCCAATAGCTACAATGCCCATCGACATGAGACTGGTTGTTATATGATCATGAAGCAATCTACATAACCATGTGAACAGTGTAACTCTCAATTTGGATGACGTGATAACTTATTAAGACATTTCACAATGTGCGATGGACTCTCTCCTGTACCAGCTATGCGATGTGGTGTATTATATGTATCCAAAAAACATGTGAAGGTCAGGCACCTGCAGCATTGGATACTGATGGGCTGTCACAATCGACAACATCTGACCTGGACATGAACATTGCAAACAGTTCTCCACAGGCATCAAGATATTCATGTTGGTACTGCAGCAAGACCTTTAGTAACAGCTGCAGTGCTCATCAACATGAGAAAACTGGAAAATGTTTTAAGAAGACACGATAAGCTTACTGCACTATTTTTGCTGTAAGTGTGGTCGTGAGTTCTCATGTTATGAAGTAACAGGCATTCCAGACAATGTGCGACGCAAAATACATGACCATCAGGGAAAACTATGTCATGAGTCGTACAACATCCATGTCAAATTGTGTGCATATAAGGTTCCTACACCTGTATGTGATGCAAACTTACCAAATGAGAATGGTTTCATACTGAAAGAATCTGCTTTCAGAGGTCTTATGAATACATATGTTGCTTCTTATTCTTCAGGCATGGTAGACGATATTTGTACATATCTTAAGCATATTAAACAGAATACTTGAGATCAACTTACATGCGAGATACACTTGGAATGTAAATACACCAAACCAGAACCACATTAAGATGAATATAGTTGGAGAGTCTTCAAGACCTCGAATGTACCTCTGTATAACACTTGCAAAATTTAAGACAGCGTTGAAGCTAGTATACAGAAGATTTGTCACGAGGAAGAAGGATATATGGGAAAGGGTTGCGGCTGGACATTATATGCGATATATCAGCTACAGTTGAGAACAAATTTACTTTGACCACTTGGCAAATAGACGCATGCTGATTTCCCTCTACCCCAATATATAGAGAATTACAACACACGATGTTCGCGAATTATACATACATTGTTAAAAGGTTTTAACTATTTGCATCGATAATTAATATTTATATATGTTTGTATCAGCACGCTAACTTGAAAACATCCTAGTCATGGGAGACAGATAAGTATCTCTTCGTCCTGCTGTTGATAGACTGGTAGGTGTTTGTAAATGGATTTTATTTCGGGGTGTACATATGTGAGAAGGAATTCTTTAGGCAGGTATTCTAGCTCGGTATCTGAGTGCTGCAAGTGATTTAATCTTTCTGTTTGTCGTGATAGTTTATCAAATTATCTGACCACTATAGCAACGTCCTACCTTTTTCACAATGTCTTCCCGACGACGAGAGAATAAAGTTCTGAGTGATGCGTGGGGGTACGAACTGCTTTCACAGACCTAAAATTGAATAGGGTAGACAGAAGCGATATTATCTACCAACGCTAGTTAAATCGAAGGAATAGTCATGCTTGATTAATCAAACGAAATAAATTGTTAACTTGCACTGTTTAACTGAATTGCTCTCGTAAACGAACATGTATGCGTAATATGTGATTAGGGTGGTTGGAAACTGCTCATAACTATTTTCCTTTTCATTATATTTTTTATATCATTTTGCATCAGTGTATAGCAGTGTCGTCTCTGCTGCACGACTAATGGTTTAAATGTATGCTGTTTTGTGACAAGCAAAGGAAAACCGTCTTTACAAGTTGCGTAATGCGTATTGCAATTGTATTGTATTATTTTTTGTAGTCGGTCCTTGTAATCATTCGTTCTTTCTCATGTCGATATGCATTTTAGCTGTTAACTAAACTTTTTGGTGTGACATCAACACTGATATAACTACACTAAAGAGCAAAAAAAACTGGTACACCTGCCTAATATCGTGTAGGGCCCCCGCGAGTACGCAGAAGTGCCGCAAGACGATGTGGCATGCACTCGACTAATGACTTTAGGTGTGTAGGAGGCATTTCACATCATGATTCCTGCAGGGTAGTCCACAAATCCATAGGAGTGCGAGGCGATGGAGATCTCTTCTGAACAGCACGTTGCAAGGCATCCCAGATATGCATAATGTTCATGTCTGATGATTTATGTAGCCAATAGAAGTGTCTAAAGTCAGAAGAGTGTTCCTGGAGCCACTCGGCAACAACTCTCGACATGTGGGTTGTCACATTGTCCTGCTGGAATTGTCCATGTCTGTCAAAATGACAATGGATATGAATGGGTGCAGGTGATCAGACAGGATGCTTATGTATATGTCACGTGTCAGAGTCGTATCTAGACGTATCAGGGGTCCCATTTCATGCCAACTGCACACGCGCCCCATACATTAACAGAGTCTCCACCAGATTGAACAGTCCCCTGTTGACATGTAGGATCCATGTAACGACGAGAATACAAAACTGGAGAAGGAGGAAAACTAATAACAGAATTAGAAGTACCAACAATCTGGTTAATAGCAAACGTCTTCCAACATATAGTGTCTCTTGAATCTATCTAAGTTAGTTTACACTATTCACTGGACTGTTGTGAGGATGCCTGAAAAAGCAAACCTCTAGAATACCAGATCCATTGTGGGCCGTCATTCCCTGCAAAGCAAATCTATACATAAAGCTGAGTACAATGAAGCTCTCTTCTGCTGTCGAAAATAGAATCATTATTTAGCATCATCGCAATCGAAAGATGTTGGAAGACGTTTGCTATTAACGAGATTGTTGATACTTCTAATTATGTTATTAGTATTTCTCCTTCTCCAGTTTTGTATTCTCGTCGTAGGCTTAAGTTTGAGCTAGGAGATGCCATTTGGATATTTAGAAAGTTGGTTGGAACGAATGGTGATGTTTGTGTATTAGGTCATGTATTGTGCTTAATAAAAAAATGTTTCTGTATTATGAAGATTAATTTCCCCACTCCAGATCCTTTTAACACATCCGAAAACAGGTTTGACTTTGAATGTCAGTTGCAAGAGGGACGTGCCAGCCTGTTCCCGGAAGTTCCCCCGGATGTCCTTATNACAGGTTTGACTTTGAATGTCAGTTGCAAGAGGGACGTGCCAGCCTGTTCCCGGAAGTTCCCCCGGATGTCCTTATCTGTTTTCGTAAAGCAAGCTACGACAGCAGAAGAGAGCTTTATGTATAGATTTGCTTTGCAGGGAATGACGGCCCACAATGAATCTGGTATTCTAGAGGTTGGCTTTTTCAGGCATCCTCTCAACAGTCCAGTGGCGGTGTTGGTGGGCCCAGGCGAGGCGTAAATCTCTCTTTCGTGCTGTCAACAATGGTACCCGAGTGAACTTTCGGCTTCGAAAGCCCATATCAATGATGGCCCGTTGAATAGTTCAAACGCTGGCACTTGTTGATGCCCCAGCATTGAAATATGTGTCAATTTTAGAAAGGGTTGCACGTCTGTCACGTTTAAATATTCTCTTCAGTCGTCGTTTGTCCCGTTCGTTCACGATATTTTTCCGGCCACAGCGATGTCGAAGATTTGATGTTTTACCGTATTCCCGATATTCACGGTACACTCGTGAAAAGGTCGTACACGAAAATCCAAATGTTATTGCTACCTCGGAAATGCTATGTTCCATCTCTCGTGCGCCGACTATAACACCACATTCAAACTCACTTAAATCTTTATAACCTGCCACTGTAGCAGCAGTAACCGATCTAAGAACTTTGCCATATGCTTGTTGTCTTATATAGGTGCTGCCGACCGCATCGCGTTACCCTGATTGGTTCCATGCCTCTTTTATTTGCATACGCATGCGTATACCAGTTTTTTTGGCTCTCCAGTGTATTATGGACTGTAGCTCCAACAGTTAATTTTTATAATTGTGCTTAGGCATACTTGACACTCGCGACCTTTTACATTGTCAGGAGTGATNAGCTCCAACAGTTTATTTTTATAATTGTGCTTAGGCATACTTGACACTCGCGACCTTTTACATTGTCAGGAGTGATGCCTATGTTTTGAATTTGGTAACTGTATCTTAAATGGTTGGGAAATTACATCCGATTATTTTTATATGTATGCTTAGGGCATATTTCACCATGCGGTAATTTTAGTTTTCGAGGGTTTTGTCTATATTACGAATTTGGTAGTTGTATATTAAACAGTTTGGAAATTACATCCAACTATGCNAGCTCCAACAGTTAATTTTTATAATTGTGCTTAGGCATACTTGACACTCGCGACCTTTTACATTGTCAGGAGTGAAGCCTATGTTTTGAATTTGGTAACTGTATCTTAAATGGTTGGGAAATTACATCCGATTATTTTTATATGTATGCTTAGGGCATATTTCACCATGCGGTAATTTTCGTTTTCGAGGGTTTTGTCTATATTACGAATTTGGTAGTTGTATATTAAACAGTTTGGAAATTACATCCAACTATGCNGTTTTCGAGGGTTTTGTCTATATTACGAATTTGGTAGTTGTATATTAAACAGTTTGGAAATTACATCCAACTATGCTTATAAGTAATCTTAAGGCATATATGACACTGCGATATTTTCCCTGTCGGGGGTGATGTCTATGTTACGAATTTGGTAGCTGTATCTTAAATATTGCGGAAATTACGGCCAACTATGCTGTTAAGTATGATATGGGCATATTTTACTCTATGGTCATTTTCATTGTTGGGGGGATGTCTATGTTGCGACTTTGATAGCTGTATCTTAAACGGTTCGGAAATTACATATAACTATTCTTTTACGTACGCTTAGGGCATATTTCACCCTACGGTCATTTTCGTTGTCGGGGCGATGTCTATGCTACGAATTTGGTAGATGTATCTTAAACAGTTCGGAAATTACGGCCAACTATGCTTATAATTATGAAAAAACCTAGGTGGAATAATAGAGCATGAGACATGTCTCTGCCAAGATGCCAGGTGAAAGAAGACTGGGCGGAATATGAGAAAACCAAGGTGGAATGATAGTGCGTTAGACTTGTCTCTGCTAAGGTGCCAAGTGAAACTATCCTAGAAGGAATATGAGAAAACCTAGGTGGAATGATAGAACATGAGAATTGTCCCTGCTAGGGCACCAGATGAGAGGATGCCATGTTTTCGCCAATCACGTGGCGTGGATGTTCGACCCTTGACTTGCTCCCCCTGTGCCTGATCCATTATGGTATTACAGGGGACAACTTTCAGAGCATTATTACCAGGGGAGTGCGATCAGGGCTTCCCACTATTTCAGATCCGACGTCTGTCTGTCACTCCAGTCAGTGCTCACATATAGAAAATGGGAGCGTTATTACACCAGGTTGTTTTGGTGCGCACTCCCCCGCAGACTTTGGACTAAGTCCATAACCTTGATTGTTTTGAGCTTGGTCAGTGCTCTAATTGACAGTAGTTGAATACTGCCAATAGAATGAGTAACGTCCTTTCCAATCGCAGTGGGCGGATGTTCTCCACCCGAGAGTGGTTCTACCTCACCTGTCAACAGCAACATGCAGAGTTGAATCTGCGTGCACCATTTTGATGGGGCNAGTGGGCGGATGTTCTCCACCCGAGAGTGGTTCTACCTCACCTGTCAACAGCAACATGCAGAGTTGAATCTGCGTGCACCATTTTGATGGGGCCGAGTGCTATCCTCACTCTACAAACCCGCTTTGTAAACGAGTCCTCTTACTAGGTGGACCAGACCGTCGACCCTTCTTTGATGAGCACCAACCCTTTGAAATTGGCACCCTAGCGCGAATCAGCACGCTTGCGTTCCACGGCAGCAGCTACTGACCCTTCCAGTACTCAAGATGCCCGCCCTCCAGGCAAGTACCCACCTCCAGATCTCCTTCTAAGCAGAAGGTTCAACCACTGCCACCCAGAGTCCGACCCGCGATCAGCACGGCCTAAGCCGGGGCTTTCACACTGATCCCCTGGGTACCCACAATTTTCAGACATGCACACTGAGTTTTCACCCAGAGCAGCCCAGCCCCTCCAGGACGCCAGACAGACCCTTCATCAGGACTCCGCCACCCCGAGATCATCCCCAACCTGCCACAAGTCAAGGCTCAGCTTTGGGAGTGCAATTCGGTTCGCGGGTCTTCACCGCCAGGCGAAGAATATATACAGCCTCTGGAGACTGCACATAACCTCGCCGTGACTGATTATCTGTGCACAGACAGGCCGTCACCGCCTTCAGTCGTCCTCACTCCGTTAGCCATGGGGCGGCCCCCATGTTACCAGCCCATACCGCGAGGAGGTGGAGATGGACTTGAGCAGTGCTAGGCTATATATTCGCATCACTGCCCCATTAATGGAGATGAGTTGGAAGCTTTTCGTGACGGCAGGGAGACGCCCCAGGGATCACTAGTTCCTATGAGCGGCTCCCACCGGAGCTCGACTAGCGAGCTCTTACACTTGCGCCGGGCACCGCCACTAGAGCCTGTAACCAGGGTTAGGCCCAACTGGAGCAATCATTCCATAGCCGTCATGACTACCCCACCAGGTACTCGGTTTCTGGGCTCCCCCCTTCACACTCGGCCATCTCACACGACCGGCTTTCAGGCACCCAGTCCCCTCACCTTACACCCATTACAGGTTGGTTGCCAGACCACAGCCTGTACCCAACCCGGCCCCACAGGGCCTGAGAGGATGCCAGAAGGAATATGTGAAAATTAAAATCGGAATGTAAAATCATGAACAAACAAGGTAATCGAGTTCAGGAAGACTCGGATAAAGCCCCCTCGTTTGGAATGTAAGAGCATGAAGTAGGGAACAAAATGACCGGTACTGGTATATAATGATAGAGCGTGAATGTCGTTCATCACTCCTCACTCCTCATTTGCCCAAAAAGGAGTCGCTTAGCTGCATTGTGGAGTCATGAGCAATGTCAGTCGGATTGTGCACGGCATAGTTTTTTGAGCGAAATTAGGGAAATTTTTTGCCAAAATGGACGCCGTAAAAAAGAAACAAGGGGAAAAAGTGAAAAAAATAACATCATCCAATATGGCTGCGGCTCGTCCCCTCGCCACGCGTCCGGCGCCCCTGTTTTACAATTCTCAATTTCTAACTACTAATGTAGCTAGCGGGAAGCCACCCCTGTAGACGAGCGAGCTGCGCGCCTCCTTTCCCAGGCTCCAATTGGCCCACGCGCCCACCCGCTGCGTGCTCAGCAAGAAGGGCACAGTCCCACTCACGGCTGCCAACTCGTGAATACTGCATGCTATGCCAACCTTAACTCTGACCGTCTCTGCAGCGGCTACATGGCACGTCTAGAGTTTATTTTCGTGGCTGCCTTCATTTGCAGAGTGTTTTATCTCTAATCCTTAAACTTTTTTTTTAATAACTTTCCTACATGTAAAATATATCTTTTATTGTTTTAGTGATGGCTAAAGTCTTATTGAAAAATGTAATTGTTTTGTTCCTTTAAATTATAACAAAAGTGATGTATACAATATATTTCTTAACAGACAGTGTTTTTATAACTTACGTGAGCAGGACATAACTCGAGATAAAAAATATACCATTTTCAAACACATTAATTTATGCACACACTTCACAATATTCTTCTTCTGCATAATACAAGGAATACTTTTTTATGCGTGTTTATTCTCTGAGTCTTGGAGGGCATTACACACACAATATTATTTTTAATGTACCACGGGTTATCATAACTCCACAGTCATAGGGTTTCGGAGTTGCATGGGCAGCGGCAATGTTTATGAAGGTCTAAAAAGTTCGTTCCGATGGGGCACGCATTGCGAATCGCCGACTCTTGGCGTCTCCCAAACACATACACAAGACAATAGGGAATCATGGCAGAGTCCAGCATTGTGGAAATTTTCTTGTACGGAATATTTCCCTCGTCCTACCTTAGTCCGTGCGTTTCTTACATCTGTAGGCGATACGTCTGCTGCATGGTTTTCTCATCTTTGTCACTGTACGAGATGGCAATCTGTTTGACGGTGTATGAGTCAAACGAGTGAAAACCTTGGATGTTGCAAAACATATCATAAGACTTTTGTTATATAAAAAAATTTTAAGTTATCGTGCACACACCTAGTTTCACAAATTTTTTACAATCATTTAAAACTTCATCAAGGTCCAAGCACATCGGGCTTCTGTGTTCTGGGTTAATTTCCTCTTTGGGTATTGCTTCCCAGTAAATTTCTTGAAGGGGCGCTTCTTCCACGGGTACAGCTTGAGAGGAGATAGCTTGCACGGGAACGTCGTCACCTACGGAGAGGGCATCTTCAACGGGCACGTCGTCTTTCACGGGAACAAACGTCGTGAGGAATGCTCGGCGGGCCCGGCGCCAACCCCTACGATGCGGCGTGTCGGGAACGAGGGTGATGCAGCCCTCGAAACACCCCTTGCGCGGTAGGCAGTTCCGTATGTCTTCGTCCTGCTGCAGGCAGGCCAGTAAATATTTGAATACAGTCGAAATTTCGTAAGGTGCATAGAACAGAAGAAATTCTTTCGGCACGTACGGTAACTTGTCCCGTTTGTCCAAAACACTAAGCGAGCACACCCTTCCAAATGCCAAAATGTTCGAAAGGATTTTATGACTGCTCGGCAACACGCATACATTTCTAAGAGCTAGAAAAATTACTGATTTCACAAGGGGGCTCGGGGTGCGTCTTATAATGAGTTGTCAAGGGGAAAAATTAGCCCGCCATCGCGATTAAAGTAGGTCGCCGATTGGTCGAAACGAAGGATTCCGAAAACTCCCGGGTAATCAGCCAAAGAACACTGGCGGATCCATTTCATATATTGAAAGAGTGTGGAGGGCAACCGACTAATTGGTCGAACGAAGATTTCCGAAAACAGCCGAGTAAGTAGCCAATGAGGAACATTGTTGGAGAAATTAAATATATTGGAAGAGGGTGGGGCAATGAGAATCAGGGGTGAGGCAATTAGTCAATTAAATATATTGGAAGGGGGAGTGGAGGGCGTCAGTCATCTGCTGGGAGCGGTGCTCGGTACAGCACCAGCAATGTAAAACAAATGACAAATAAAAACCAAGATGATGGTCGAACGAAATTCAGAGAAAAATTCCAGTAATATATAAACAAATGACAAACAAAAACCAAGATGGCGGATGGTGGCTGTGATGCCGACCAATATGGTGAACTGCACCAACCAAGATGGTGGATGGCTGCACATACCAATATGGTGTACTGCACCGACCAAAATGGCGGACGGCTGCACTTACCATGATGGCAGACGGTGGCTGTGATGCTTACTAAGATGTCGGACTACACCTACCAATATGGTGGATTTAGAATAGAAGAGCAGGGTGTTGGGGACCTCCGGAAATTTCAGTTTTATAAATAAATAGTATTTAATATAAATTTTTTTTTTTTTAATTCTTGGAATTTTTGTGGTATTTATTTTGATTTTTAATGTTACAGGTTACCGGGGCCAAGGTCAGCGTCAAGGTCCACTGGATCCATAATGGTCGCCGGGTGACCGGAATGACAAAGCACGAACAGCTCCGACGTTCTGGTCCGAGGTTCCGATGTGCCAAATTCCCCATAATTCCTCTACTCACACCTTTCGAAAATGGCGAGCATGATTATTTGTGCGATGCGTGTTAAATTGAGTTCAGGGCTGCTTGAAATTTCTACTAGGAGAAGTACGAGTCGATTTTAACTTCTATGTCGATTTCTGTGTATAGTCCTACGATTATAGAACGAAATGCTGATTATTACAATTATCTACACCCGCAGCCAGGCACCACGACCTTCAATCTCTCTACAGAACCCGCCGTTGAAAAATTACTGGAGGTTGGCTCTCCAGCGAGCGTCACATTTCACTCTCAATTTTTTTTGGAAGTAGCCACTCATGAATGCGCAGTTATTGCCAATTCTCATTTGGCGAATTCGGCACTGCGCGCGCGCAGCCGCGTCTCGTAATCGATACTTTAAATACCTTTCGCGGGGCCGAAAATTGCGAACTAGCGCAATAAAGCGTAATGGGAGCGTAATTGGTTATGCTTTCTGCCGAGACCCCCCCCCCTTAACCCTCCGAATCAGCCCCTCGTCGCCTACAGCCCGGGGTGTAACGTTATTTCGATGTGGCGCGTAATGAGTTGCGCTAATTACCGCAGGCACAGCCCCGCGCTGTGGCGCATGCGCCGTCCAAACCTGACCCTGATAGCGCCCAGCTCAGCAGCGGCTGCCTCCGAGAAACGTGGATACATAAACACACGTTTTTTCAAATTATTTTGCACTTACTGTCTACCTTCCGCCTGTTTTCTAGCCTCCCCGCCAACGAGGGGGCTGTCTGCATACCAAACAACTTATAGGGCCACGGTGGCTGAGCGGTTAGACCGTTCGCATCCCACCAAGGCGAACCGGGCTCAATCCCATGCCAGGTCGCTCAGGATTTTCGCGAGTGGGAATCATGCCTGACGATGCCACTGGTCAGTGGGTTTTCTCTGGGATCTCCCGTTTCCCGTCTCCTAGCTGTAAATTGATGAGTGTCTGAAGTTTGGGCGATTGCATGACTTAAAGTGATATACGACGAGCGTAAAAAGCAACGAGTTGCGAGAGAAGTGACCAGCGCTAGTAAAACCTGGTACTGCGAGCACTGATGAAGTGAAGGATGCGACTGTTAGGCTGGACTACTGAACTGGATGCGTGAGTGAAATACATTTCAATTGATGGCAACATACAGACTGGACATGTGTTAATGGCGAGTGTGAGTTAATTTACTATAACCAAGCAGAGAGATGGAGAATTACTTTGATTTCAGTTGAGATATACATCAAATATAGCACTCAATGAGAAATAAAAAGAGTAATAGTGGATATGGGTAGATAATTGGTGTAAATAATAGTTTGTGAATAAATTGAAAATCCAATTCAGTTCGTTTATTTTTAATAACACCCCCATCCGTTACGAATTCGGATACACCCTTCAGGAGTATTGTAACAATATTATTTCGGCAAGCACATCATTTTTAAAATAATCATGTCATGGATTACAATACCTATTATGTTGTAACATGAAAGGGATGAAATTGCTTTTAGAAAAGTAAGTTTCTTTCAAAATGTATTGCTATTTTGAACCATATTTCGATTCAATTTTGCTGGCCATCATTAAAGTTTGAAAACCGTCAGCGTTTAATGACATAATTTTATTGCAGCATAAGAAAATGAATTTCACTTTGGAAAAAAATATTGCAAACTTTTTCTATAATGAATGAACACGGTTCTGCGCTTTTATTCATCAATGGATAATATTTACTTCTTATAGATAATTAAAATATTTCCGGCAATATATAATATATAAGTATACATATATGTATACACACATGACCTCTAGCCTGAGGTCTTTCCTTAAGTAGGGTGTACACTGAGCTTAGTCTCAGAGTTTCGGTATAATGTGTTATCAAACAAAGATAAATTGGTTTGCCGATAGCAACCTCGTCCATAAGAAAATAAGGGTTGACACCCAATTTGTGCTTGAAAAAGTGTGACCCTCCAGAATATGTGAGGGTTTATCTGCTGATTTAAGCAGTATGGTTAATTTAGCAGAAAAAAAATCTTGCCTCGTGTTATTACGCTTCTCCCAGCGGTTTTCGAGAAATGTATCTTAATGATCTCAATAATTACGAATCAGCACCCCTGTTTCACTGATGATGAGTGATGATAGGACTGTTACCAACCGCATCTTCACAGGTGTAAGATCCACGTTCTATAAAACATTATTCGCCCCTTTGTTGCTTAATCGCAAGTATTTGCTGATATTTGTAACGAAATACCTTTGAAAACTCAATTTTAGGGGGTACATAGGTCCCTTAATAATCACTTTAGGGAAAAGTGGTACATACGTTATCGTCTTACATTTTAGTCAGGAATAACCTGCTGGAGTTCGACGGTGTTTTTTGGAAACAACGTTGTTTATTACATTATCTAGCAAATTATATTCTCATGATGTTTTGTCAACAGTGTTGCGTAAATTAATATCATGCGAGTAAAGTAATAAATAAATTTTACATTTAAAACTATATAAATATTTGATAAAATGTGATAACCTACGGCGTGTTGAACAAAGTTTCACATATGCGTTTTTAACTACTGCAATTCCATGAAACTGAAAGCAGTTAACTTTTGATGCTACTTTGACCTTAACCTTGTATAAATTTAGTTCGTTACTGTGAGATGAAATAAAATGACGATTGTCAAATTACTGTAATATATTCTTTTGTTGCACATAAAGCAAAGAATTAACGAATTTTTCCATAGTAACTTACTTTACTAGAATAACATGGAACTGTGAATAAAAATGAGTGTGTAAGAAGCCATTATTGATTATGCAATTTCACTTATTTAAGTATAGAGTAATATATTAAAAGAAACATTACAATTTGATGTACTCTTTTACAAAACTAAGCATTAAAATAACATTTTCCAGATCGACGTGTTGTTATAATTTATTTTAATATGATATCGTAATAAAATTCGTCTTGTGCCATTCGGTAATAGCAAATCCATGTCACCTCTCATAGACGTGCGTGATAATATTACAAATATATTTGAAATCATCAAACCTCTACAGGCGTGGCTTAACTTTTTCCACGGAGGATGGAGCGACAGCCAACTAAATTTCGTGAAGGGCAGCCTGGTAGTGTGTGTGTGTGTGTGTGTGTGTTCTATCTTAGCAATAGAAGTCAGCCGATACAAAATTTCGTATGTTCTGAAATGCCGCGAAAAATTGCCAGGGCGTGGATAAAACTCAGACGTCATAACTAGGCTGATATAGCTTTCGTCCTCACTCCATAAGAATAATCTGGATTAACTACACTACACTAAACTGACTGGAATTTTTTTGGTGAATGAATTAAACACGTCCCGTGCTTTATGGGATTTAAAATGTCGAATGCATTTGTTTATTATGGCAATACTCGGAATATTACTACAGACAGACGTAATCGCCACTCCTAATGTACGTATATATTAGGGCCGATTCTATCTCCCTTTCCTTCGTGACCAAGCTAATTGGTCCGTTTCTAATGACTTCGATATTGAGTCGTTGAGTCCAACCTGAATACCTACCTACCTACCTACCGTTATCCAGCGGGCCAAGCCTGTAGGCACACCTATGCTAATATTTTATTTATTAAAGTAATCAATGGCAATTTAAAACAATGTGATATGTATAATAATAACTACTAAATATCAATGCCAGCTTACTCTAGTAATAATGAAGCAATTTTAAAATGATATTTATGGTAACAGACACAGTCATTGTGCAGTGAATTAATGGGACATGCTTAAAACTGCTGAAGTCATAAATATCTACACTGACAGTTTTGTAGTGATATTAACACAGTAACATAAAGGTGTGAATAAGCAAAATACTGGTAATAATCTACCATAGTTTATTCTTTTTTTTTACAAAATATGTATGCGATGTTTTAGAACTAAACATATTTGATCTTACGTTTCACAAAATTACACATATAAAACTCACTATGTTACTGTGAATTGATGACTTTTTTTTACAGCGTATTTTGATAGCTTTCCTTAGTGAACTTAATTTTTTTGTAGTTGTAGTTACTCTACATTTCTCAATTTTTTTTTCAAGTAAACGATTTTGCCCTATTCTGTTAAAATAATCGTGTAGGAATAGTTGATAGCTTCCACTACTTTAGAAGAGAAAACTTGCACTACGTTAAGTCTACATATCTGTCATGTATAAGAAATGGCGTATTTTGGTACACGTGACCGAAACTGTAAGGAATAATATAATATTACATTGTGGGTTGCGACAGTATTAGTGAGAAAATTGTTGTATGCGAAAAATGGTTAGAATTCTCTGTCCACTCCCTTAAGCCGAGTGGGCTTATGTATAGGCGATAATGTTATATGCTGAAATAAATACAGTACGTTTCTGTTCTCGGATAATATGCAGGTTCAGAAAAAGGTTGACTTTCGAGCCACCATACACCATCCTCTAAGAACATTTCAATAAGGCTTCAGCAAATATTTGGTGTAATTTTGATATAATCTTTAAGTATATGCTGTGTTTTCATGATCTAATTGTGTGTCAGTGCCTCACTGCAGTAATACTGCCTATGCCGTTCGTGAACACACGAAAACAGCACATTTACCTTTCAAAGTGGAGATTTAATGCTTAGAAGGTATGGAACATGCCATAAAAGCGGCTTTTTGGTCATTTAAAATTTCGGCGTTGTGGCAAATTCATTTTTCGGCGCTGTGGTAAATACAGGTTTCGGTATTAGTGCATTCGGCATTGTGGTATTTCGGTGTGTTATGGCACTCCTCAAGGTTCAGTTAATGTATCTAGTAACAGTCTTGTAAATAAGTTCTTGTGGTGCTCCAAGAACAGGAATTTTCGTCGCCGTATTTCTGCGTTGTTGTCATTCGAAGTTGTGGTACAGAGTATTTTAATTTATTTCGGCAATGTGGTCAATTCTATTTCCGGCACTTCTGTTTTCGACGTTATTGTACGTTCGACGTTGTGATATTTCGGCGTTGTGGTGCGGTCCCATTTGAACATATCTAGGCCCTTCGGCGGTCGAAATTGCTAAAGGTACATTTTCCAACAGCGCATCAGACGCTCGACGTCACATTTGACGCGAAATTCTCCAGTAATGTACTATCAGTTGTTTAGTTTTCCTGGAAGGCATCTGATGCGTGTGACTGACACCATCTCGGGCATCAGCTGCGAGCTGTTGTTCAAAAAGCAGTCTAGACGCGATTTCTCACGCGGCTGGTAAAAAATGTCAGGGATGGAAGGAAGGGAAGTTATTTTTGAAACGGAAGAAGACGAATTATTACTTGAAGCAGCAAGTGCTTAAGTTTCCAGGTGTTAATGATATTTAGTTTAGTAGTTACAGAAAACTCGTCATTGTAAGGAAAGCGTGGAAAAAAAATGTCTGCAACATTTGGTCTTACAGGTGAATTGTATACAAATTTAATTACGTAAAATTCCTTGGTACTCAAGTATATTTTCTGGTGGAAAATAATTTAGTGCGATTTTTACAAGAAAATCAACACTCTTATTGTTGTAAAACATCACAGAAGTTGATGAGGAAGTCAAGGTTGGGGGAAATAACGACTAGAACACCTTTTATATTCATGGAAAATATATGTTTGCATGATAAATGTAATTTTTGTTGAGAACTATTTAAGTACTAGTCCTTGAAATAATTCCTCACTCGGAACTCATCCATATTGCCGAAACCTCCTCCCCAGCGGGCGGGTAGCAGATTTTCAGTAGGCTGGTCTCCAAATTGAATCTCAAAAAGGGCACCTTGCATATTTGTAAGAAAGCATCTGGAAGCAAGTTATGTATAGGTACAACATGCCACAAGGATGACGTTGTGTAGAGTGTTTGAACTTAAATCTACCGGCAAATATGATATTCTAAAAAATGTTCAAGCAAGCGAAATGCATTCTCCGATACCCTCCTTGCTCTTGAAAGACGGTAGCCGAATATCTATTTTTGGTCATCTTGTGCGCAGCATCTCGAGAGAAAGGTTTCATTAAATGTGTTCGTAATCTCAACGCCTCCTCACCTACCAGAACGGAAATAAGTATTCTGTAGGAATTATGTGGCTTGCAGGGAAGTGGGAGTATGTTTACCGTTGCCCCACCATGGTCACCTTTAGAACTTTCCAGAATTCCACTGTTCACCTCTTTGTTTGCGAACAAATGTCGACACATATAAACCTGCAGTTCGGATCAGCAATTGCAATTGACACGACGAAGAAGAGACTTTTGAAGTTGTAGTATAATTTGCATGTCTTAACAGGGCAGATGATGCGAATATGTTACCCATCGATCGTCCCAACACAATTGGGCGAATTACTTTTTTCGTAGAACTCTGAATATTTGTCTTGCTTTCAATCCTTTTGGGATAAAATTGGTAGAAAGATAGGAGTGAGTTTTTCTTTCCAAAACAGATCATCATGTTTGCCGTATAACAACACTGATGTAGCTGTAATGCACCATAAAGTTTAAGTCCAATGAACGCAAGAATTATCTTGGGGCCATAAATCTGAAGGGAAAAATCATAAATAATTAAGTACATCAATAATTAAGCATGTCAATAATTAAGCATGTCAATAATTAAGGCATATTTCAAATATTTAAGTATAAATAGGCAAATTTTAAAGGTTACTATAATATCGTCTTGTTTTAAATTTATTTTTATAGGTCGTAACTTTTTTCTTAATGTTATTTGTTCGGATGACGAGCGCAAAAGACGTTGGAAAAATATCAGGAATACTTGCATTAAAATAAGCAAAATGGGAACTGGATCCATGACAATCTAAGGGAAAGTCTAGCCCTTAGCTGTAAGACTTTCTTGGACACTGATCGTCACAAATGGCCACGGAAGACGAAATTGCAGAATAAGCTGGAGATGATACGGCTGGCATGGACTGTAAGGAAAAGACTGGACATTTAACAAAACATTAAGAAACTGCATATGTTGGATTTAAACCGTCACAGAATGAGAATGTATCTTTGAACGAGCAGATGACAAGTCCTGCCAGAAAAAACACAGACAATCGATCAACGAGAGACATATGTAAAATAAAAACGAAACAAGTGTGATGGATCTGTAGCAATGATGAAAATGTAGTTTGCGAAAACGCCGTTGAATACGCCGAACGACAACCCAAGATAACTCTAACAATTTGTTTTTCAAGAGCGCTGCTCAACAAGTTCAAACTTTCTCACCGAGTTTACAAAGAGAAGGGAAACGGAATATTATGGCACTAGTTGATGAAGTGGAAGATCTCAACGGCCAGAATATTACTGAACGTTCAACGGTTTTAAAAGGCTTTTTTTTTTCAAATCAAGTACAGTTCAAATCGCATAATCCACACCGGCTCTTTAAAATACATACTTGAATCAGTCGAAAGAAGACAGCACTTTTCCTGATCAACCTTCACGTTCTTATTTACCAACCTACAGTAACCTCATGTTCAATTTTAGTTATGTTGTACTTATTTCTGCTTATATGTCTTTCTCCTGTACTCTATCTATGTCAACGTAACGTATTTATAAAGAGCGCAATGTCTTAAGATCGTTTGTTTTTTATGTTATACCGCAATGTATTTTCGTGTTTTACGTTCTGTTTCCCTACTAATCGCGGGTATGTCTCCCACACTCTCAGCAGGAGGAGGGCGGGGGGATTTAAAAGTTTGTGAAATGGCTTGGAAGGCTGAAGAAGAAGACCATTGGTGCATGGTGACGGGGGAGCTCGTAAGTCGCGACAGGTAATTAGCTAATATTTGTATACAGTAGAGAGATTAATAGGCTCTTGCGGTATGCCTTTCATTGCTGCCCAACGGAGTTCAGTACCAGTGGCGACCAACTCATCGCTTCGTGGCCACTTTCATTACCCATCGAGCCATGTTCGCCGCTGTATCACCCCCATAAACCGCTGAAGGAGCCTGTTGTACGAGTTTATTACCACCAGTCTCGTTCAATACCACAGAGACCCGCTCAACAAAGGTGGCCTGTAACACAGCCGGAGCCATTTCTGCAGATTGGATGCATGTAACTCACAGAAAAAAAGATTGTAATCTGTGCAGCTCTCTCTCACCTTCTTTGGGGTCATTCAAAAGAGTTCAGCTCATCTTCGTCCCTTTCAAAAAAAAAAAAAATCTCAACATTATAACATATCATAATTAACCTAAATTTTGCAAAATTATTTTTCATTTCTATTAAACATCATTTAACGACTCTGGAATTTGCAGGGCTGCGTGAAGCGAGTCACGAACCTGTTTATCCAGAAACATATCTCCAGTAAACACACACATCCCTTTCATGGGTATTTTATATCATCCAACTTCAATGACCTGACACAAAACCACTGAAGAAAACTGCATTTTCTTAAGGTGCGTTCGATTACATTCAATCTACTTAAACTTTAACAAATAATGTTCTTTTTTTTTTCAAAATAAATTAAAATGTTTTTGTTTGAATTTATTTTAATACATGTACACCAGGTAATAGTGAGGAGAGAATATTAAAGTGCAAACTGTGTGTTTGTGTAAACTGCGTAGTAGATGCACAAGATCTAAAATCAAACTTTCATCAGTTCAAAATGAACAATAAGAGTTTTATCAGATTCGCCTCGATGTTAAGATATCGGCTAAGAAAGTCTAGTAAATTGACTAATCTAGGTTTGTTTTGAGTCTTGAATACAAACAGCGAATGCAGGATCTTTTATAATAATGCAAGAATGCAAACATTATTCACCTCATAATGCAAGGTAGAAACTTATTTATTAATTAATTCGAATAGAAACAAATCTTCATAATGTAGGTAGCATGCAATAGGAAATAAAATGAATTGATATTAATGTAACAAAATTAGGTGAATCTATGACAAGTTAAGAGAAAAATTGTGTTACATATGTTTTCAAGTGACTTTACGGATAAAAAATATAAAAAGGAAATATCGTTTCACATGACGTATATTTGTTGAACACGCGCCGTTAATATTCACAAAAAGCCAAATTAAAATGACAATAATTCATACTTGAAGGATTATGATCCATAAATTATTTCTATGTAATAATTAAGTGACTCGCTGCAACTTAAACGATCAGCGATTATTGTTTCTTCTTTCATTTTCTTACTTATTCAAGTTTTATTCGTTGAGAGTATAAAATTCTTTTGTTTTGAAACATACATGTTAATATTTTTACAGCACAATGATACAGCACAAAATAAAATATATTTGAAGAAAATGAGAAATAATATACCATCTTAACAGAGAAACTGAAATCCGGCAACTGTGTTGTTACAGAGATGCTTCTAAATACCAATCAGAAGCCAGCAGTTCTCCAGATATTTGGGCACAAGGAAGAATACATATGAGGTAAAATACTACATTTTTTTTGTTTATTACTTTAAGATTAATTTATCATTTATTTAAAAAAAATGAATGTCTGAGGGGCACTGGATACACATTAACGCACTTTGTGGGTATAGCTATTTCGGAAGTAAAGTTCCTTTTCAAAAAGAAAAATAAACAATTTATTCTACGCGAAAAAAGACATTCAGAATTTTACTGTTATAAACTCCAGACAGCTCGTTTGATTACGTAGTAAACATTATCAGGGACAAAAGTTTTAGAACAAATCCTAAATGTGTAATGTATTCCATTTTAAACTGATCAAGCCAATAAGGCATCGATCTCTTCCATTTGAAATCATAAAAGTGAAGGCGTATCCAAAGATACGTATCGTGTTTGATTTCAAAAGTTGATTCAAGGCGAAAGTTACTACTATCAAGTAGTTAACACACCAGTACAGAACACTCGTTGAACATATTACCACATGTCCTATCTAAAATTAGTCCGCATCTACGGGCTAAAAGCTTACATAAGAGCATGCGAAATACTGTTTACTGAAGATGCTGAAAATGATAGTTGTTATCTCTGTACTCCCAAGTTCTGACACATTGATTAAATAAGCGACACAATTAAGGTTTATTCTCCTACTCGGGTTGGGAACAAAACGAGATTCCTTATGGAAGAGTTTGGCCTGGGGAAACTTTCCACCGCAAAGAGGTCGCTTTTAAGCTGGCGGTGAATGGAGACATTTTATATTTATTTGTGTGTAAAAGTTTGTGTTTGGTCCGAATTGTGAAATATAAGTAGGAGCATGCACACGGAAAAACTTGTAGGTACTAACATCATTACGTAACTATTATTCACGCCCTCCAATGTTGTTCATACAAAAGCATGCAGTAAACATGCAACTATGCTTTACATTGAGCTTGCATAAGCATGTTTATTTCAATGGAAAAATTTTACGATTATAAGTGCGAAATAAATCCATCTGTCATTAAATAAACTTTGTAATTTCCTTTTTTTTCTTTAAGGCAAGTAACTCCGCAGGAATGCCCTAAAAACAAATTATTAACGTTTTTTTTCAAATTTTTCATTTAGTTTTATATTCAAATAAATTAATTTTGCAAGCCAACGTTTTGCAACACCTAGTTTTACGACAGAATATCGAAAATCATATGAACATATTTCGCTATATTTTCATTATAGTTTTATTGACAAAGTTTATTCTTTGCGTAGGTTCAAAACCACACAAATATTAGGAGTTTACATAAATATTATACTTGTTTTATACAAAATGTTACTATCCAATTTACTTACATGCAAAAAGGACATTTTATGGTACACATTCTACACCAGTGCACCCTGGCGGCAAAAATTTTTATTTGGCGATATAAAAGCATTGCACTTCTCAGTCTGAGCAGAATAAACCTTGGCACAGTGTACGTTTTCAAACTTGTGCGAGTTGTTGGCGTGGTTACTCAATGGGCCATGCGCGTATAGTCTATTCACGGTTTCTTCACACTTTTTAATCAAACCTTTGAAAAATCATCCCGTGTTTGACGTTGTTTGCTTGTTTCTTACATGCGCCATGCGTCACAAGCTTATTATACAGGCGCAGTTTGCTTCGTCAGTGACCTCCAGCGATCTTGAATGACCGGCAATGTCATCGTATTTATTACATCTTCATGCGCACTGTCGAGGGGGTGTTAATAAAAATAATTTTTCCATTTAAAGTAACGAAGTTTACCCGTGTATCTTTTTTACCCTTCCATGCACGGGGGAAAAATATCACTATTAAGTTATTAGCACCTTGAACCCAATCATGTTTTGTCTGAAACATTTTCTTCTACCATTGAAAGAGGTAGTGTTATTCAGGTGCCTCGTCCTGTATTTTGTTGAAATAAAAGTATGTTATTTTTGATTGAATGGATATTTTACCTGTATTTNGAATGGAAATTTTACCTGTATTTTGTATATAATTTATCAAATTTCGTTGATAATAAATTAGAATACAAGTGGTGAGAAGACAGGTGGGTTGGTAATGCCTAGTAAGAGATAGTTTCAATGAATAATTATATTGAACTGAGTTGCGCACGAATGCGTTGCGCTGTCCTTTCAATGAAATTTTCCAGACTTTCTTAAGCTTTGTTTGCATGAGGCAGAGGAATATTCTGAAAGCAGAACTTCAGCAGAGCTTCAGAAAAGTTTGAAGTAACTGTGAATGAACTATACCTATTTCTCCACAGTGGTAACCCTTTCTTCCGGAACACGCCATCTTTGCACTTCCAACAGGCTGTTCACGGTTAACTGGCCACTTGTAACAGCTCTGCTTAAGATCTACTTGTATGCGCATTGTGTATTCTTCCGTCATATGTAAAATTAACATTGCGACGGGCCAGATCGCTGTATTCATGCGTCGATCTAGACAAACGGTGAAATTATTCGAAAAGCAAGTATTTAATAGATATGTTAATTATTGCACTTGCATGTATTTAAAAACTGGAAATAAAGGAAACCATTCCAGTATGAACAAATGTTTTATCTTACTTTTTAAATCCAACGTTAAGACTTGGAACTACTTGTAGCTTCGTAGTTACCAACTTAACTGGGCACATGTCGATCAATTTTCCCGTTAAGTATATATATATGCAAGTAGGGCCAGCGGCATTTTTAAATAACTGATTTCAAAAGTGCTTAAATAACCGTGAACAGCTTGTTGTAACTATACTTATAGGCCATTCACGGATACTTCCTATTTTCTGAAACCCAGTTAAAGTTCTACTTTTGGTTACCGTGTGCGTATCCTTCCGCTGCACGTAAACATTAACACTGCCGCGCGACTTCTACGTTTTATCTGTCAAATGCATTGTGTACAGTTTTCAGCTGTTCAGAGAATTCTCTCATATTTCAAAAACCATTACGTATGAATGTTAAAAATTTAGGTCTATAGCCATATTTAGGTCAGCTTTATGACTTTTTAAACAATGCCTGTAATAACGGTAGTTCTTATGGATATTATTTTAGTTGTTAACATATTTGTGTTATACACGCTATAGCACATTATGCGTAATACGTGATAATATATTGCTGCAACTGTGTTTAACGCTGTTACAACTGAGAGGAAAAGAAATGTAGTAGTTAACCTCTTGTTTTTGATATGTGTTTCGTTATTTCCTAAAACGACGGCCTCAGTTGGAATAAATATGAATTCGAAGGATCAAGCTGTACAACGAAAAAGACACTAAATTCAAGCACGCAAATTCTGTCTCTTATTTTTTGTACGAAGCAGCAACAAACTTAAAAGATAGTGGTGAACATGCACACATATATACATACCGTAAATTTTATTCCGCTTGTATTTCTTTGCAGAGGCACTTAGTTTTTACTGGGTTTATTTAATTATTTATTAAAAATTTTCTGGCTCGGCTTTGAAATTTGTTGGGGTTTGTGGCAGACATTCAAATCTCAGAAACGTTAACCACGTTACAGATCTATGTTTGTAACACCCAGGGAAAAGTTATGAAGTTCTGATTAATAAACAGACGTGACTTTCGGAATTTCGTCATAAAAACAGTCCACAGTTAAAACTTATAAATTTTGCATGCCCAATATTTGCAATATATCTCTCACACACACATACACGCGGACGCAAAAATGGTTAACATTTTACACGCAGCGATCACGACACACGTTACAGTATTTCTGTTCCTGCCGTGGAAACATAGATTTATCACCACCTCGTAACTTGCCTAGGTAAGTTAAAACAATACAACGTTTACAAACTATATGTGATAATTTCAACTTTTTATCGAAGGAACAAATTAACCCTTCGTTCTGCAAAAATCAACACGCAATGCGTGATGTCATGTCGCCACTCGCCGCTTCTGCCAAATTAGGATTTATAACCGTCCGACCATTATAACTAAATATATTATAATAAGTTTTCAAACACTAAAATCTTGTTCTCAGCTTTAAATTACAAATTCAAAAATCATTATTTTGCTGTAATAATGATTAAATACGCTAAAACTGAAAACATATATAATTTTTCTTCTACTAGTAGAATTAGCTACACCTGGGGTGTACTTCCCCAGATTAAAGTTTCTGACCACTCCAGCAAGTAAGAATCTGTAGTTCTTGGTATGAACACCACGTAGCGCTAGTCCATTTTCGTGGAGGCTGCGTGGGGAAGTCGGCAGCGTTGCCACTGTGACATCTACCCTCTCTCTCACTCATACTCCATCTCTGTCGCTCCCAGACCAAACTCCGCAACAGTAGAACGTGTTCTGAATGTCTGCTGTACCCACGAAGCTTGGACAGACAAGATGGCGGACACTCAAGTAATAACCTCAAGCCGTTTATGTCCGTTTATGAAAATATTACGCGTTCTGTCGTATGTATGTACAAAATGTACGTGTAAGTAACGGGGAACGTTCCAAATTACACACACGGTCACAATAAAACAAACACAACTTTATAAAATACGCGATAAATATGGAGTTACGTAATGTATATACATTATCACACAAACATTCTGTAGGCTATGTGTGTGTAGCTCAGTGGGTTGGCACGCGGGTATGAGCTACATAATGTTAAGCTTTAAAGTTGAGGTTTCGGTTGTGTAACGAAATTTTTTATGTGATACTTTATTGCTGTTTATAACTTATGTTATTATTAGAAAAAGTTTATTTCGAGAATCACTTTGTCTAAAAGCAATAATACCTTGAGTAACAACACAGTGCAATTTACCAGCTGTGGTTGTTTACTAACCTAATCGATTGGTTTCTTAAGTAGATAATTTGAGTTGTGTAGCCTGAGTAATGTTAATAGGCACACACAAAAGCCTTAAGTTTGATATAGTGATGGTTTTGCCTTATTTTGGCCTTCTAGACGTAAAAGCTTGTAAAATTGCTAAATTACGGAAAGCACAAGATAGATTATTATGTTCATAAAAGATACATGTGTAAATTACAGAGGCCAAGACATGGTGGGGGGGGGGATTAAATTGAGACATATACCCCCCCCCCCCCTTCGGAAATCACAAATAAATTTTCAAAAATAAAATTTGAAATGAAAATGTCGACTTTTATTTTAATATAAAAAATGTGTAATCCCCTTGAACATGACGGATATTTACAGAATTTTATGGTTCCATATATGTATATTAGTCCTTTGATTATAAATAGTTTTTTAACTATCAATTTGTAATATTAAAGCTTTCGTATTTCGTCCAAAAATAAATATGTGAAATCTCCTCCCCATCCTCCCTACGAAGTAAATTCCTGCCTAGGCCCCTGTTTAAATAATTTGCTAATGTTTTAAAGAATAGTGTAAATGTCTATCATAAATACATGTGAATACAGCACCGTGTTTTCCAAACATAAGCAGTGCCGTTACCCACATGTTCCAAACATTAACAGTACATTTAATAGATACATATATATGTAGTACATTTAAGCCTTAAATTATGCGTGAAGACGTGTGCAGAAGAGACGAAAGTGTAAAGTGTGTTACCTCATGTATTGGTTTCGAGTGTAACTTAGTGGGTCGTGTGCGTTGTTGGGATTTCCTTAGGCGTTGAAAGAAATAGTTATATTTTACATCCTAAGTGAAACTTGTGAGGTGATGACCACTCAGAACACAGCAGATGGTGTTGGCGGGAAATGCTTGTTTACAGTTATTTAAGATAAATAATATTTAAAAGTCGTGTGTGTGTACGCGTGTTAACGATTATATTTGTTCACAATAATAAGCTTCTCTGATAGAAAATGTCGGCTTTGAAGTATGATCTGCTTAAATGTGGTTGTGATTTACAAAGTAAGGTTAGGAACAAAGGAAAACATGACAGGTTTGCTGCCTGTTTACATTGGCTAGAATTAAGAATTAAAACAATATTGGAAACTGCTAACACAGAATACGTGTTTCCGGATGACATATACGCGCTTACTACATAATTCTTAATGCATACTTTTATTTATTGTAAAATTTGCTTAGCTATTATAGATTGGTACCGAGTCATTGTATTCAACCGATTTTTAGTGTCAAAATAGTTATATTTTGTAATGTAGTCTGAAGTAGAATATTGCGACTCTCATTGTAATGTCTGGTTTTAATGCGTTCGTTAGTGTTAACGTTACTAATAACAACTTCAGTGCCAATGTTTTTCGCACTGTTATGAGTTTGAGGTTTCAGTGTCGAATATCAAATGGTGTGCTGTGTTACACTCGTGTAACTGTTAACACACATAGCTGTTAGCTTTTCAGAAAATAACCACTAATGCATATTATTATTTTTAACATGGATCTTGCATAGACGATAATTGTATTGTCGTTTGAAAAAAAAAATTATGTTAGAATTGAGCCTTATAAGTGATCATCAATGTCCTTTTTCCGCATTATGCATAAGGTTTTTTGCTTAATGAGATGCACACTCATACAGCGTTCGCATTTGTCTACGTACGTAAATGTTATACATGTATCGGGAAATGACATACGCACGTACACGGGGAAACATATATGTGCACGTCTTGCACCCTTACAGTCCATAAGCTACTACTTTGAAAAGAGATTTATATGCAGTTCATAATTGTTATTCCTAATATTTCTTCTTCTACAGAGTGATATGAAAGCATGAACTTTCGAAAAAAGCCATTGAGAAAAGTTCTTTAACCCTTAATGATCTAAAAGAGCCGGGATAAACATAACCAGTTTTCTTCTTGATTTTTTATAAACTGGGTGTGGCAATACATTTATAGTTAATTTGCAGGGCAGTTAGAACACTGCCAATTTTCTACAAGGAAATGCGTGGATAAGTATAAAGTTCATATCAAAATTAAAAAATTTATTTTTATTCATACCATTATTAGCGTTCAAAAAAAATTTAGCTCTAGTTATAACCAGCTTTTATAATACATTATAGATAACTGTGTTTACTGCTTCAATACTTATTAATTCCTTTCTTGATAAAATATCTACGATTTATTAAAAGTAACACTTTCATTGTCATGCGCTTATCAGCTACAGCTACTAATGGGTTGATAATTTAAATACTATGCGCCTACATTCCAGCACAGATTCAGTATTTGTTTCCCGTCTAAATGCTTGTTCAGAATAATATCAGCTGGCTAGTTGCTGTAGCGGATGCAAATAAGTATGCATATCAGAATGTATCAAGTTTCGAGCCTAGTAGAGTATGCTTACATACATAAGTGCATTCATAGGTTCGGACACATCCTTAATGGCACTTGAATCGGCACATTTAACGTTCTGATTATTTGAACGAACATTCACCTGTGTAGTCGATCACAATCCAAACTGTATACACTGAGCCACATTGTAGACATTCGGGCGTCTGACATATATTTCTCGACTAGTGAACAATCATTTCCTGTCAATTTCATTTCACAAAAGAACGGAATGAAAACGATACTATGATGTATGACATNAGATTCAGTATTTGTTTCCCGTCTAAATGCTTGTTCAGAATAATATCAGCTGGCTAGTTGCTGTAGCGGATGCAAATAAGTATGCATATCAGAATGTATCAAGTTTCGAGCCTAGTAGAGTATGCTTACATACATAAGTGCATTCATAGGTTCGGACACATCCTTAATGGCACTTGAATCGGCACATTTAACGTTCTGATTATTTGAACGAACATTCACCTGTGTAGTCGATCACAATCCAAACTGTATACACTGAGCCACATTGTAGACATTCGGGCGTCTGACATATATTTCTCGACTAGTGAACAATCATTTCCTGTCAATTTCATTTCACAAAAGAACGGAATGAAAACGATACTATGATGTATGACATCATTCATGACTAATATCAAATTTGTAATTGTAACTGCTAACAGTACTCGTATTTTATAATGAACACCTAAACTGTACATTTTCGCAGAGGTAAATAAAACAAAATGGTAATTTATATCGCTGCAAATTTCAGCCAATGCAGTATTATACGACAGAAACGAAACACATGTCATGGTCGCCACTAGCAAATCATGAGTTTGGTATTCACACTTGCAACGAAAGCTGATAACTCGCGAGTGACAGGC
>NQII01006414.1:35022-64419 GCA_002778355.1 Clitarchus hookeri
CCCCCCGAGCACGCAGAAGTGCCGCAAGACGACGTGGCATGGACTCGACTAATGTCTGAAGGAATGTATAAGGCAATTCACACCATGAATCCTGCAGGGCAGTCCTCAAATCCAATCTGCGCCAATTTTAGAAAGGGTTGCACGTCTAATGATTCTCGTCAGTCGTCGTTTGTCCCGTTCTTTCACGATCTTTTTCCGGCCGCAGCGATGTCAAAGATGTAATGTTTTACCGGATTCCCGATATTCACGATGCACTCGTGAAATTGTCATACGCGAACATCCAAATGTTATCGCTACCTCGGAGATGCTATGTCCCATCTGTCGTGCGCCGACTATAACACCACGTTCAAACTCACTTAAATCTTGATAACCTGCCATTGTAGCAGCAGTAAACGATCTAGCTGCCGACCGCATCGCGTTACTCTGATTGGTTCCATACCTCTGTTATTTGCATACGCACGCTTATACCCGTTTTTTTGGCTCTTCAGTGTACATCGCAGGTAATGTTGTCACACTCGCTGGTGAAACAGTGCAGTATCCGTAGCAACAAAACATGCGTAAATTATGTCTAGCCTGGAGAAGTCGCCAAAGGTCATCGAGTGGATTGAGATCAGGGCAGCATGCTACGGCGAATCCAGTTGTGAGGAATGCTCATCCATGTGGGTTCTGGCCACACTGGAAGTTTGGTGGCTCATCATTATGCATGAATCGCACAGTGCATCCCAGAGCCAACGGGGCATCCGCGAGCGGTGCATTAAACTGTCTTCGCCTAAATTAATGCATTATTGGTCTGTTGCATTCAACTGGTTTTCAGCAACTCACTGATGGAGCTTGTGGAAATTGAACATTTCATTTCTCGCGAAGATCGCATTATTAAATAACAAGTGATAAAAAAAAGTGCGAGTCACTACGAGCCATATGTAATATACACAAATCCTGTTCAAATTCAGTATCAGAAAGAGCTTTCACTTTGTGAATGTGGTATGAGTGAAGTAGTAGTTCCCTTTACATTTTCCAAACGTGAATGTTTCATCCCTTTTGCTGCTCGGGTGCTGTCTCGAGAGTATTCATAACATAGATGTCGACACACCTCCCAATTTTTTTTTTAATTTTGGGGTTTACCATAGACCTTACAAAAATATGGGTGTACATACTACCAAATTAAGCTTAGAAAGTAGACTAATAACTTGTGGACGACGGAATATAGGACATATATTCATTTAGACATTTCTCTGTATGTAGATTGAAACAGAAACTTAATTCAGAGAGACAGGATGTCTCTTTGTTAAATTTGTTGTTCAGTGCACTGGTTTGTAATATGATTTTAACTTCCCTCTTCTCTTTACTGGACTAGCATAGAAAATTTTGTTCTCAGTAAAGGTTGCATATACTTGATTTTATATCTTTGGAAATTGCATTTCATTTTTAGCAGAGCGTTTTGAGTTAAAATGGTCTAATTACTGTTCAACGTGTATTTAGAATGTTTATATAGTCAAATCAATTTCGAGTTTTCCAGCCCTGTAAAAATGAGTTTTTATGGCAATTTAACCAGAGCTCTCCCCCCCCCCCCNCTATTTCCTTGAAAACCTCCAAGCTATTAAATATTAAAGTAGGAGCGCGAGAGTTGTGGTAACTTGCCCTGAACAGCCGATCGATTCAATCTCCACGAGTGCTCGATGGTGGGGAAGTCTTGAAATGCTGCCTAGAAAATAAATTACATTATCGCAGCCTTACCATTATTTACAACTCGTGTGTCGTGTATTTTATTGCTAAAGTAAATCTTTTAGATGCCCAGGACTTTTTGTAATGGATGTGATGTACAAAAATCTCAACATTTTCGTATGCTCACTTCATAGTATCGGCGAAAAACACTATCTCCAAATTTCCCTGGATAACTGAGAATCGTGGCTGATTCTGGGGCGGTTAAGAAAATGGGTTCCTCGAGGCCGAGACTGCATTCTGATGCATCCTAAAGACGTGTTGCTGAAAATGCATCCAAGACTGCGGACGTTTGGTGTTCACAAGCTGCACACACATGTACAGGAGATTTGCCAGGAAGAAGTGACATTAGTAAGAATTTCCAGCTGGACATTTAACTGTTGGGCTGTTGGTAAGACTGCAGCTACATGTAAACAATATGGAGTTGCTCTACATATCCTCATACATCAACGTGCCTTCGTCTTTAAAGAAAAAAACCAGCAAAATTACTGCTACAAGTTGCAGTTTTCAAGTGGTCGGTTTTGACGTGATTCGTTGATGGACATGATCCCCAGCAAGCTGACAAGAAATGCAGTGAACTGATATAAAATTTGACATTTCTGAACTTGAGTTCACTATTCCATTGTGCCAAATCAAAGTGTTGGGTAAAAATCGTATGGTTTTTAACATTTATGTGCTGGACCAGAATGAGAGAAGATCGTGCTCATGTGTAGTGGATCGGGAAAAATCTGAAGGGGTAGATTTTCTGCGTCTTATAATCTTATATTAATGCCCACTACTGCATCAAGTACTTTTCCTGACTTGTGAGATCGCAACTGTCGGCCAATGTTGAGATAAGTCGTATTAGCATGTGGTGTTCCACCTTTATCATGACCTGCCAATATATCTGTGTTGGCAGGCAAGTTGTGCCTAAAATATCACAGGAAGTACTGTGTACAAAATGCTCCAGCATGGACCGAGATGCCTCAGCTGGAGGAAGATAGGCAGCCTGTGCAAAAATTAAACATCTTCATCGCGTGGACAGGTTGCTGATCGAACGCGAGCCGATCCTACATGTATGCATACCATAACCATGAGGTATACTGCAATTGTATGTTTAAATGTGAAAATATATCATTCTGTCTGCCGAAAAAAACATTTCTTGGAAACAATAGTCGATATCAGCAACTTGGTTAAAGACATGCACGAAACTTGAAAACAGAATGCCACTCGTTCTGACTGAAAATGCGAGCTACGTGCAGGCAACAACATGGCTGCTAAAAAGACCACATTCATGCAAGACAACTGTACGGCCAAAGACCACGACCACTTCAGCAGCAAGTACCTCGGGGTGGCGTACACCAGCTTCAGTCTGCTGCGCCGAAGACAGAAGAAGCTCGACTTGTTCCACAGCTTGGGTTACGATAACGGATTCTTCATTAAGTAGCTGGGTATGGCACTAAGGAAATCTGCATCATTTTCTGTACCCAGGTAAAAATGATAACTTTTTTCAAACAGCTTGGTGTTAGATTTTCCGTACAGAACACGGACACATTCCACTCTGACATGCTGTTTGGCCTCTCTGGCTCTGTTTTTTGCCGTCACCCTAATTCTACAAAGGGCAAGAATTGTTCGGACATACCCCAACTGCCCCTCATGACATGCAAAGGCGTGTTTCCCTACTACGAAGTGGATGGCAGAGAGAAGTTAGACGAGCCGCGATTGTCCTGCACGATGCGTTTCACAACAGGCTGACTAACACTGTGATCAGCTGTGAAGATTACCCTCGTATCCGGGGCCGTATGGGAGATCACGTGCATTTCAAATCCGAGACACTGATCCTGGCCGATGCGTATGAAAACTGTGACTTGTGCGTGCAAACGTATGGACTTTACATATTACATCGGTGCCTCAGGTTTCGCTGGCGTTGGACAGGAACCACTCAGTGATTATTGTGCGCATGTGTTCCGTCGATGAATGAATTCGTGGTGGGCGTGGCACAATGTGTTACGGATCATGTATTGGTGAACAATGCCTACGCANTCCGTCGATGAATGAATTCGTGGTGGGCGTGGCACAATGTGTTACGGATCATGTATTGGTGAACAATGCCTACGCGCCTGGGATATGCGACGAAAGCAAATGGGCCACATTCCTGCAATACCTGAATGCCAGTGACCTCTGTGACTGTGCCANCCTGGGATATGCGACGAAAGCAAATGGGCCACATTCCTGCAATACCTGAATGCCAGTGACCTCTGTGACTGTGCCATGTCATTGTTCGCAGCTGACCTGGAGTCCACTCACACATAGACGTAAGTACTATGCCGGAAGTTGCGGTCATTGATTACATTTTGAAATGCAGTGTCGAGAATCCCGCGACCCTGCTTGCACTTTGTCCTGTTCGACGATGCTTGGTTTTTTATCGGACGTAACGTTAAAAGACGATGTTGATCTCATGTCAAAAATACCTAAACGTACGCTGTACCAATCAAAATGCAGATGAAACACGCGAGCGTGCAATGAAAGAATAATATTTAATGGTGGACATACATTTAAACAAATTTTTTTTCGGAGGCGCCAAAAAAAGTTTGTTTGAAATAATCCTCGCGTAATTTTCGGGAGAATTGAGTGAGAAACATGTAATCGCGGCGAAAAATCTTATAACGTGGATTTTATTTTTCGCTTCAGAATCCATGTAGATTTAAACTTTATGCATCACCTGGTATTACCATATGAGAACAGATAATATTTCATCCCTCGGATGAGTAAATAAAATAGTAAACGAGACTAAAATATCAGGAAAATTAGTACGCGCATTTTTTTCAATGTTAGTTGTGTCTGCGTCCAGCTGCGTTACTTGTGTTGATTTGTAACACGGCAGACCGCTGCGTTCTGCTAAGCGCTCGCGTCGACGTAAACAGAATCCAGGGAACAGCAGTAGTTCTGTTCTGTTCTGTTCTGTGTCACAGTTCTGTGCGAGTAGATTGTGCACTTGCTGAGGCGGGCGCAGAGTTGTGAACAGTCTAGTTGGAGTGGAACTGTAACTTAAATACCGTTTTAACGACGTTAACTGTTTCAATAAATTGTCATTTTCCCCTACATACGTTGTTCAAAAAGTCAGTATTTTAAGTGGCTAATTTAAACTGGAACATAAATCAACTATGCATATTGTCCTAGGGACATAAAATGCCATAAGAAGAATAGGACATATAATTATAAGAGCAGAGGGAAAGAAAACTAAAATATTAGTGTTTATCCACAAAAATTAATTATCAGGTATGTTTAAAATAAATTAAAAGTTACTAATTTTCAAACATAATTTTTTCCTTATTTGCATTATATAAAATTTGATTTGCACACTACTAAGAAAATGAATTTTTCGTTTTAATTTCGTAGTTGCCTAGGTGTTATGCGATTTTCCACGACACGTTTTGATTATCCTTGAAAGCGCCGGAGCGTGATTTGTGGTGGCGAGCATGCACGCCGCGAAGATTGTGGGAATTGGCACGTCTCCTCGAAAACAAGAGTTGTTGCAACGCTCTGCCACTCCCTGACCTTNGCCGCGAAGATTGTGGGAATTGGCACGTCTCCTCGAAAACAAGAGTTGTTGCAACGCTCTGCCACTCCCTGACCTTGGCGAACTGGGTTGCACGCGTCCTGGAACCAAACCGATAACAAACCCGTTAAAAATACCCCTGGAAGGAAGCCAGTGCGAAGGCAGCATCCCGGTTTATACCGTGCGTTCAGCGTGACCCCTCCCTTAAGGCGCCCGTCTACCTGGCGCTTGAACTGCGTTGCAGTGTGTTCCAAATACACGTTTTTCAACGAAACTATTAAGCGTGCGTCCAATGTGCTATTCTACGAAAAGAACACACACTTCAGACGAGAGCTGTTAAGTACTTTCAAAATATCACGTACGTTAGAAACATCAATTCAGAGTANCAGACGAGAGCTGTTAAGTACTTTCGAAATATCACGTACGTTAGAAACATCAATTCAGAGTACTCCGAAACCGCTTTAAAAACGGCCTTTCCAAGGCGCTGTAGCTCAAAATGCACGCATCAGATACATACAAAACTACTATAGGCGCCTGCATTGAACCTTCCTAAAGACTTTCCACTAATAAAATTATATGGTCACCGCTGAAAGTCTCATAGGTACACGCAGCACGACGAGAACACTGCGCGCCAGTTCAGAGCCTTGCGCTCAGCGGCGATGGCGTACTTGATGCGCGTGGCAGTGTCGCCCTTATCGCTCCCGCGCTTCTTGGCCTAAATGTGGGAAAAAGTTCCAGGTAGACGGGGGCCTTAATCCACGAACAATCCGCCCAGCCTCTCGGCTACGCGTACACGTATTCACGGAGTTTCTCGGGTAGCAGGTGCGCCGTGGGGGTTCAGTGAAGAGTCCCTGCCATCGCCAGGCAACCCGTGCTGCGTGATTGTCGCGCGGGCGAGCAGTACTTCCAGGGGCAGCCTGCCGTGTGAATAAATGGCAGAACGCCTTGGGATTGACATTTTTTTTTGTGACCTCACGTAACATGCTGCTGCACAGGAAACGAAAGGAGTCAGAAAAAAATTAAGTTGGCCCACTTCCTCTCCGGAATTAATTATTCATAGATTTGTTCATAAATAAAATTGGGATTATGCTAAAAACTCTGCAATCAAAATGTTAGTGTCCACGAACTCTTTTGCAGTTAAAACCTTATTTGTAAATTTTAATTAATTTATTTTCAAGGAAAAACATTTAAAACTAAATTATCAGAAAATTCATTAGTTTCTTTTGTTATATAGGTCTAGCAGTTATTGCGCTTTGTAGATATTTGGGCAGTTTAATATGAATTGCACATTTTGAAACTAAAACGCATTTATTAAGCAACTATTAATAACAAAATTGTTATTGAATTTTAAAATACGCAAATATTCTCGAATCTAAATGTACGGTTCGCGTTAAGAGAATTTTCTCTCGACAAATATTTACCAGCATTCCCATAAAAACAGTGGCGCTTTGTTCATGCCATAAATGGCAAGAAAAACCCGGAAGTATGCATTGCGTCTGAAAAAGTATTTTTTTATAACCATCAATTTTTTCCTTTGATAAGTACTTTTGTTGTAAATTATTTATGCTTGTGAACATTTACCCTATTTTGACTAAATTTCCTCATACTTAGTTTGGTTGCACGAACTTTGACACAAGTTGAGTTTTATAACGTGGATTTATTATTATTTTCAGTTGGCTGGACAAAACTTTACCTGGAATCATACATTGTAGCGCTCCTAATAACTGACTCATCACAAAATTTGTTTGCCACACGCATGAATTTTTTAAACGTTTGATGCATTTTTCGATTGTGTGAACCGTTGGACCTATTCGGACGAACTCTTAATTGTTAACTACTTTAGCTGATTGTCGTGAAATGCGAAGTTAAATAATCTTGTGTGGAGAAATTGTGTATTAAAAGTACACCATATAATTATGTGAGCCACTCAATATTGCTATTTAATTACTTGGAAATTATATTGCTGGATAAAATGTGCCAGTTAATACTATCAAAGACTCCTTACTTTTTTTGCGTTGATAAAAACGTTCGGGAATTCGCACTTGTTGTTTTAGGGAAGTTTTCATCGTTTGTGTCTTAATACATCTTCTTGCATCATATGACGTCATTAATATTTTAGTTGTGCATATGTGCATACGTACATAATATAGAGACAATCCGACAGAAGAAAATGCCGCCAATGCAGATAGTTAAATGCAGAATTTCGATACGGGATGGCATATCCAAGTGTCAAAAATGTATGCAAATATAGTATGCAACTTTTCCCGCGCTGTATGTTATGCGTTTTTATGTTTTCAAAAGCCACGCCATAACACACACACACTTCTCCTTCCAATCGCATTGCTCATAAATAACATATGTTTGTTATAGAAACTCGGATGGTTTTGAAAAGGCCATGCAACTTTGTTGCGTGATTTTCGTTCGGTTGGCATCAGGGACAGTTATTTTCAAAAGTAAAACAGGGGTTCCTTCAAAAAGCTTTTATGAATGGCCTGTTCGAATTATATGGTGCATATTCGTGTGCAGTTTTATCTCGCCACTCAGCAAGTGCAAAACCAACCTACAAGTGCTTTGTACTTATTTACTTTTAAACGTGTTGCAAGTTTGGTGAAGATTTGGTGTATTTAGTTTTCTTAGTTTGACGATGTTCGATTACAATTAAGAGGTTAAAACGTACATTTGTCCTCAATAATAAATCTGTGAAATAGGAACATTTTTACGTAATTGCTTAACTTAGGCCACGAATTCACAGGGGATAGATACTTGTTTCGTCTTTTATTTTATTTTTCCGAGGTAAGAAATAAAAATTAGCATGTTGCCCCTTTAGGTTTTTTTCGCTGTATTGCAATATACAGAGAAATCAGTTTCTTGCATTAGTAATGCGATTAATGAAAAAAATACAAAATAAAATTGACAAACAGTTTTTCGTTATGCTGCAATTATTAAACACCGAGCAACAAAAACGTTTTTCTGTAAAAGTTTTATTAGTTACATTTGCCGTATAGTAGGAAACTTTTAACGGTGACGCTTGTATGGCGTTGTTTCTGAAAGTACGAGTATAAGCTGCTTGTGCGAAATAATTAATTTTCTGTTAACGGAAGGACAAACGTGCACGCCTTTCTCTTCGTCTTTCTTTGTCTCTCTTTCTTTATCGTTTCTCTCTTTTCCTTTTTCGTTTCTCTCGTCTATTTCTCGTTTCTCTTTCTCGTTTTCTCTTTCGTTTTGTCATTCTTTCTCTCTCTCATACAGCAAGTCTTCTTACCGTATTTCACCGCTAGGTATCAATCTCCACCATTAGCTAATCGATTTATTCCAGCTCGCAGCGGCTGGTGCAGCGGTAATCGACCNCTCGTTTCTCTGTTTTCCTTTTTCGATTCTCTCGTCTATTTCTCGTTTCTCTTTCTCGTTTTCTCTTTCGTTTTGTCAGTCTTTCTCTCTCTCTCATACAGCAAGTCTTCTTACCGTATTTTACCGCTAGGTATCAATCTCCACCATTAGCTAATCGATTTATTCCAGCTCGCAGCGGCTGGTGCAGCGGTAATCGACCCGGCTCGCAGCTCGTCACCAGACCGGAAGTGACACGGGGGTGCGGTGTATTCGCCGTTCGTCCGATGCCTCGGCGAGGATCCGTGCCGCGTGTCGCTGCTAATTAGCGAGCGCAGCGATGCAGTTTTGTCGGACGGAGGGAAACGCTGAACGCAGCGCTGCCTCTGCTGGTGGGAAACGGTCTCGATCGGTTGTGTGTGACGTCGGCGACGTTCTGTTGCACCTGCTAATTAATGTACCCCCGTGTTTCTCAGATATGTAGAGGCGTTTAAAGAATACAATCCTTACTTTTATTGATACAGTTCTACTCCGTGCTTGATCTGAATTTCGTAGTCTTGAAGAAAGGCATGTGAAACACCCCAAAGTGTGTTTTTTTTTTTCATCCGTGCAATTTACGCTTATTGGTGTCAAAATACTGCTGTGAGATTGCGGATATTCTCGTAAAATTATCTTAATAAATCATTAGAAAATGAATATTAATAAAGTTATACACACAGGTCCTGTATCCCACCTCAAGTTTATGTAATTCTAGAATTCTCGATAATGTTACAGGTAATCCAATTATTTTTCATTGAAGTATCCGTCATCCTTGTGAATTCCTTCTTTTCTTCTCTGGTCGAATATATTTTTTGTGGAACATGTTAATACTATTTTCAGTAAGAATACAGCTTAATTCCACAAAAGGAAAATATTCATTTTTTCGTGGAAAACGATGTAGGCGGAAATGTTGACACGTGCGTAGCATTATATGGCTCTGTTTCAGTCCGTTCAGCCACTTGTGAGTAGAAACAGTACTAATAAAGTAAGTTATTTGGTTCAAAGGCAACAAAGTAGATGGTTTGGATATGTACACATTAAGATTGTTGTATTTTTTATATTGTCATCTTACTGATGCCTCACTTGTGTTAGAACAGTCGTTATCTAATTCGGACCGAGATGGGATGCAAAGCCAGACTTCTCGTACCGTCTACTTCATCGTACCACCTGTCTTACAGCGATGTAATAATATTATGAAACCGTATTTTGCAGCGATTGCCATGGCCTGTTTAAAAGAGAGCTTGTTTTCCATAATGTAGTTTAATCTTTAAAATAAGTGCCGTTTGCCACAATAAGGCCTATTTGGTATACTGTACCCGGAGTATATATGTTTATACTTAGTGCAGTTTTATGTATGTGTGTTGTACATTTAAGGGTTTCTCTCTCCTACCTGTGAAGATATTTATGTCAACCTGGTATTTGGTTCATGCCCAACGGAAACACTAAACTTATGTAAGTGTTAAATAGAATACGTCTGATTTTTTTATTTTTTTATTTTTTTTCCTTCACAACGGGGAACATAAAGTTTAGTTTTGCATGCGATCAATATCTTTGGGCATTTTCGAATTTGTTGTAAGTAACCTGTAATACAATGGTAGTATTTCGTGAGTAGATAATGTTTTGGTATTCTCAATACCTGTAACAATACTGGGAGTAAGCGTAGATTTACTTAATTTTTTAAAGTGTGCTAGCAGTAATTCAGCAACGGTGATTAAGTTACAAGCACGAGTTTCCATAAAACACGATGTGTTGTTATCACGCCCGCTTTTTAATATTGTATATATCACAGGATTTTATGTGATATAATTCATCTAATGTTATAATAATGTACTATGGTGTAATTTTCTCAACTTTCTAAATTAAAAGGAGAAAAAAATTTAACATGGCAGTTTGACTAATCTCTTCGTTGAGGAATACATATAAGGATGTGCACAAGGCAAGAAAACGCGGGTAATAGTGGGATGTATTCAATAATTATTGTAATGGTTACATGGGTAAGATATGTCATTTTCATTTCACAAGTTACTGCTTGAAGTTATGCCAGGCAGGTCTCAATCACAGCCAATACATTCATCTAAGCGGCGGATGAGACCGCGACGAAACCCAGCAGCACACGATGTAACATGTCATAGAGACTGTTCTGCACAACGCAGCGCTGCGAATTCCGCCCTTGAGGTCAGCTACCGAGGTTGTGCCGCGAACACTTGGCCCCACAAGTAGTAAGCCAATAAGCATAAGAAGTGTACAGAAAGCATAACATTTTATTTTGGCTTTGATTTCGTAACAATACATAGCATTGCTTCTTCACGTTCGACTGTCACGTTTCAAGTTTCACGTAATGAAAACATTCGTTATAAATATAACAGTATCGAACTCAAATGCAAGTATTATTAAAAAAAAAAAAAAAGCAGATAGCCTTAATACCCTTTGCAAAATATTCTATATTTATAAAATACTATTTTAATAAAACTCAGTACTTTTGAAATTTGTCATGCTGTATATAACCTCATTTGAGTTAACATTTCAAACATTTTCTTAAAACGTAGTTACTGCACAAAACCATTTAAAATGAATATTTTCATTTACGTTGTAACGTTGCGGATTTTCAGGGGTTATATTTACCGTTAGTCACAGATGTTATAATTATATATGATTACAGAGTATTTGCTTATGTTGCCAATTCATTGAGTATAATTTAAAAATTCTGCTTTATTATAGGAGTTAAACAAAATGCATTATAATCTTTGTCTATTTTAATAGTGTATTGACATAGAGATCATGCGCAAGTATATTTCATTTGTTTCTAGGCAATATTCTGTATTATAATTTTGTTTGTTATTACTCATTTATCCCCTAGAGGGTAGGAAGTATAGAATATGTATTAATCAAATGCATGAAATAAAATATACCGGCTGTCTCTCGTCTCGCCATTGCTGGTTGGTGGAGAAATGTGGCGTGGTCAGGTGACAGCCAATTGGAGGACAGGTGACAACATAAGTAAAGAAAAAGTTTTACGTCGAACGTTTTTCGTTAGCAGAATAAATTCCACAACCGCGGAGAATGCACGTGTATGTGTGTGTGCAAAAAATAAAATAAATAATAATAATTGAATAAGAAATGTAATACAAATAATTGCTGCAAGATATTTTTTCAGTTTGATAAGTAATTATGTAAAACAAGTAATATTGATTTATTGTGCGGGTGCTTTTGTAGTGAATTTCACACGTTACGTGTCGCTGGTCTGTGCCGCAGATCTTGGCCCGCTCCGCGCGAGTGGGCGGAAGAGGAGGATAGAGTAGTGATATGATAGTGGGGCGGCGAGTCTTTAGCAGGTGTTTTAAAGTCAGGCAATTGATAATCCTGCCAGAATTTTGAGTTATGAAGGCATTCTGCCGCGATAACGCTTTGGCGGCTCGCCGCTCCTGACCTCAGACGGACAGAATTTCTGCGAGGTTACCGACTTCCGTTTCTGTCAGCGTGACTCGGGGCGCGTTGAGCCTCCCAGATGGTCAGGCTGACTTATATATAAGCGCATCGGGCCCCCGAGCCGAGAGTTGACGAGCGGATGAGTGGCTGGAGCATCGAGCGAAGGACGACGAGCGAGAAGAGAAACGAGCGGCGAGAGAAGTGACCAGCGGGAGGAAAAACTGCGACTGCGAGCATCGGCGCAGCGAATAGTGGACTGTGTGCGTGAGTGAAAGACATTACAAATGATGGTAGCAGACAGACTGAGCATGAGTTAATGACGAGTATGATTTAATTGACTATAACCAAACACTCATTTAGAAGGGCGTTAGTTAGAGTTGAAATATACATTAAATATTGCACTCACTATGAAATAAAAAGAGTAATAGTGGATACAGGCAGATCATTTAATGCTGTAAATAATAGTTGTGTGAATAAATTAAAATTTAATTCTTTTATTTTTATTAAGACCTCCATCCCTCACGAACTCAGATACACCCCTCAGGCGTCCTTGTAACAAATGGTTAAAAACCGGCATGGGGTCCGGAGCTCAGTAACGTTTATTTTAGACATCCAATAATTAACACGTATTATGTTTTCTGTAAAAGGACGTATTTATGTCAGTGTGTGAAAACTGCCTATATTACGAAAATTATATTTGAATAACATCCGGTAGACTTAGCTGTCAAAATAGAGCATTATTACTGAGATGAATGGATGCTAGACAAAACCAGCTATTAACAAACGTATAAGTTGCATAATGTACTAATAATCGGTTAAAAGAGATAAAAAAGAAAACTGCGAAGTGATGGCAATTTTTAATTGGTGAGCTAACACACACACACTAACTCAGGGAGGTTGTATTATAGTATACTGTATATTGTAACTACCGGCTAATTCGTTCTGCTAAACAACAGTTACTTACGGACCTCACTGGAAAATAAATGTATACTGTCTACAACATTACCACAACGTCGCGTACTTTATCTAACTATTACTATCTCATACTATTAGAATAGAGTTAATTTATCTAGGGCCGAATGTACCCCTAGCCCCCGGCCTAGGGGTGCACAATGCTAGGGGCGCACGCTAAAAAAAAATATATTTGTTTAATTTTAATATGTCAGTAATGTATAATGCATACATGTATTTATGTGTTGATAGCTATCGAAGAGATTAAACTTATTTCCAATGCCTTGTTGGGCTATTTTATTTATTTAATACACCCAAAATACAAAAATTTGATTCTCAAATTATTTTCATAAGTGATGTTATTATGCGATAAAATTAAAATTGTCATCATAAAGATTATTTTCTTGGGGAAAATTGCCGGACCGGCTGCCCCCCCCCCACCCCCGATGGTATGAAAAGGTGGCGGCAAAAATTCTTGGGCCTAGGAGCGTCCAAACTTTAAATCCGGCCCTGAATTTATCCTGACATGCATTAAATGTAATTTAGCTATAATTTTTTTTTTCAGATCCCAGTATTTTCATTTAAATGAATATATTCGGTGTTTGGCGTATTTTACTAGCGTGTCTGCCATATTTACTGTTTATGACATGAATATGGGAGAAAAGCAGCCTAAGGAAGCGTGACGTCATTAAGTCGATGAGCGTGCACATGTGGTGATGTAATGCTAAACAGTTCCGTTACCGGAGTTTGTTCGGAATCAGCCCCCGGCAGAGGGAGGGGTGCGCTTTATCTGCGGTTGTCCGGTCTTTCTCGTGTTGATGCATGATGCAGTGTTGCGGAACTGTTTCACCCATCCAACGATCGTGCGGTGGACAGGCACCTCGTCATTATATTGCAAGCCGAAACAACAACCCTCTGCGCGATGATGGGGAACGCATTATGTTTTTTAAGTGAGCTGCCGCTGCAAACGCACGATGTTGTGCCGACCATGACGTCGTGATTACTGGGCGGGAACGTTGCCCATAGTCCTGATAAAAAGGCCTTCTCTCACGCACGTTGACAATCACTGCCAGATTTGTCACAACTCTCACGTCCGCAACATGTGAAATGACAGTGGTATGCCGTACCGTACGTGCAAGTATACTTGAATATATTCCGTTATTACTCCCGTTTTACTGCCTTGTCGACATCCTGCTTATCCCTATGTGTTTATTCCACCCAACCCTGTATATGCAATTTTGGTCTCGACCTGGCTAGTGAATTATCGCCGGAAAAATAAATAACACGACGGTATTTGTTTGTCCTGCTAAAGTGCATATGCACTTCGACTCTACACGGAATAAATAAGCAGCTCTGTATGGTTCACCTGCCAGTAGGTCTCAACCACTTCTCTAAGTTTCCTATCGCAGCCTTAGAAGCAGGAGCGCAATGCAGACTGTCTGCCCAACTTATACGAACAGCGTTTCTTGATCATAACCGAAGTAAACAAACTTCACTACCAGTGCGGAAGATGGCAGTGCGGTCGTGGATTCGCTCTTCGTGTACCCGAAGCTTAGATTTTTAGTAACTCATATATCTACTGCCCCCTGTCATATAAAATTTTCTAAAGCAATTTCATTGCTAGATTTATTGTGTACCTGTAGGTATTTGTACATTTTAAAGATAGAGTTAATTTTCGAACATGACTGCAACTTTTCGTATTCCATAGTGTCTCTTGGGAGATTTAATCAGCGTTATAATACGTCTTCATAAGTAAGCTTGACATGTGGTTTATAAGAGATTTTTTCCTCGGAGCTGTGTGTATTTTTTAGTAACACACACAGTGAAATTTGTTAAGGAAACTTCGTACCACACTATGATTTTGAGTGAAACTTACTTCACAGTGTGTTTGAACCGCATGGTACACTCCATAGGGATCGAGTGGAGTTACATCGTTCCGTGGGTTTGTGTTTATTCCCCTGTTGAGCTTCCATCGCAGTCTTTCCGTCCTCCGCCGAGTACTTGAGGCGTTATCGTTAGTTACATTTCGAGGGGCTGAAGCCAGGCTCTTGTAAAAACAACTTTTGCGCAACTCAACCCCTCCACCTTGCCGGCTGCGCTTGTGACGTCACGAGGCAGCCACGTCTCAGTCCGACCTCTGCTACAATGTTGCACTTGCGGTCTACCATTTATAGTCTTGTCACGTTTTAATGGCGGACACCGTTGCACCAGAACATGCACTTTTGATTAACGTCGCACGAAAAAGACTCTATAACAACTGGATTATATCACTACAGTCAATTCACGGTTACTTTCAACTTTCCTGCAGCCGTGCTAAAGTTCTACTTCCAGGATATTCCTCCGCCTCGTGCAAACAAAGTTTAACCGAGTATGGAAAATTACACTAAAGAGACGGTGCACCGCATTCATGCTTCATGCGCACTCAGTGTAATAATATTTTGCATGAGAACTATTTCTTACTTGGCACTACCAACACACCTATTTTCTCACTGTCTTATTCATATTAATTATCAATAAATTGTTTTAATAATTTATTTGTAAAATGTTGGTTAAAGTTTAATTTATCCAATAATAACGTATTTTTACGTCAACAGAAGTATGAAATGCTTGTGATACATGGCTTATTTAGGAAATAAAACACGTCTTACATGGGGTGATTTTTCAAAGGTTAGATTCAAGAAGTGTGAAGAAACAGCGAATTGTTTATAAAATACTTTAATGTCGCGTAGTAACACAAATTTGGTTATTGTCTAAGGTTTACAAATTTAATTTTATGGGTTTCATATACTACTTGATTTCGATTTTAAAAAAACCGGCAGCACAAACAACAGTAACGACCAAAATCAGTAATAATAAAACACGTTATGACAGTAAGTAATCACACGCAATTAAGCATAGTAATTTCGCTTTAGCAGAACGTTTAGTGTTGAAAGTTATTGTGGTTTATTAGCGTGGCACTGTTATAACAAATACAAACTTACTGAAATGAATCCTGTTTATGACAAGTGCAATTCTATTAAGTTAAAACATGTTACATAATGGCTTACTCAATAAATAGGAGGGCGGATTGTCAAATATAAATCGAATTTTTCAATACATTACATACTTTGCAAACGTTATTTCGAAGTTCTTCAAAACGGCCAGAAACGCAACTGCTGTACCTTGAGACATTATGAATGAATATTTGTGAAACTCGTATAGGATCCTGCAGTGAATTTGGCTAGAAATATTTCATGGATAATGTTATAGTGCCTTCGCTCAACTTCATGTAGTTTTAGCTGCACAAAATAACATCCTGCAAGCGCAGGATAGTCCAGAGACTATGAACAGCGGCGATGCATCACTAGATAAATGTGCCTTTGTTGCTCTTATGACCTTGTTGTTTCTGTGCCTCGTAGGCAAGAAATTGTTCCATGCAGGCTATCTTTACCACTGCATTAAAGTTTCGTTTCTTTGCTTATTTAAATGCCCTGCAAGATTGTTGTATTTTGCTAGGCGAGGTTACCGCCTGAGTCCCGTATCGTGCAGCCCAGATGGAACCGAAGAGAATTAAGTGCTTGTGTGGTGACGAAGTAATTAACAAACCAGTAGCAGTGTCGTTTACCGTTAGAGTAAAACGTTGTTTAGACGTGGCTATGTGGTTTGGTTACGTGTGCTCAGTCGACTCTGCGGTGCTCGGGCATTTTCCTGTTCAGGTTGGTGATCAGCTTTAGGACATACCCCCAAACTGTTACTTACAGCCGAGAAGCGTCTCGTTGGTAACCGGTTACATCTACCATCGGCAAGGGCGACAGTCGTAAGTTCGGATATGCAGCCGAAACTTGTCAAGATACATTCAACGATTCAGAGTTGTGCTTCGGCATTACGGTAATTAAACTATATCGTGGTACTTTTTATGGCCTCTTCTAGCTTTTCTTTCCTAAAGGAGTAGCACGAAGACTATAATTTCCCTTTTCTTTTATTAACGCAGATGTTTTCTATTTGCCTTTCATTCGGCATATTCTTAGACATTCTTCGATCTTGTGGATTAAGAGTGGCATGTTGTTTGAAGTTTTGTATTTTTTGTTTTCGAGCTCAAAAATGGGATCCTACTCCGTCGCACGCTTTTTTTTTTTTGTTACCTTGCATTTTAATATCATGCAAAGTCGTAAATTATGTGTTTTGTAAATCGCTATATATTTCTCACAATTTTTGAGCTAGGGCCGTCAAAACGAGGTAATTTGCAAACTGAATTATTTCTGACGTGTTTCTGGATTTGTTACTGCTGCTCTCACTGTTTTAGTAAACTTTAGCCGAATCGTAGACAGGAAAAAGGACAGTGTAGCTGTGGAACTTCTTGTCGAATCGGCGTGATTAGGGTGAATCGACCAGTGGCTCAACATACGTAGCTGCTCCTGCGAAGACAACATGTTTGTTTGGTTTTACTCGCTTGTAATTGTAGATGTAGACATTTTTGTTTCAGGGCTGCCTGGAATTCCCTCACATAATCTCAGGATATTTAACATAATTTAAAGACAAATTTGCTATTGTAGTTGGACTACCACTTTAATCGACCGGTACACGTTCGGTAAATATGACAACACGAGCAATGTTTCAGAGTTGCCGGTGCGTCATTAAGGACATCTCGCTGATTATGATGAACCTCGCCGGACTATGTAGCAAGATGTCGTCTCTTTTTAAAATGTTTTGCGATAAAACAAGGACGCGTAAATGACGTCCGGAATTTAAGAGTTTTAGAGGCGTCATGTGCCGTCGTAAATTTGGGGGGAGGCTGGTTAACGCCCGTCTCAAGGGAGAGAGAAGAAATCCTGCGATTTAAATTGCCAGTAATTAACATGCATGTTAACAACGCTGATGCTTTGTTGACTATGGCTGCGCGCGAGAAGCTGGTTAATTAGCGAAGCACACACTCGCGCGAGAGCACGGATTCTTAATAATGCAGGCTTCTCTAGTTCTTGACCACGCAACCGTCCTGTTTGTGATGCTGAATGAAACATCGTCGATCTTCAGCTGAGAAACGGGGTGGTTTATCTCCGCATATTTTCATTTCGGAAGTAAACTCATTTTGACATGAAAGAGGAAGGACGGAGCTTGAAAAAACTAGCCGCCAGTTAGTTTATAAAGTTTGAATTGTGTATTATTTCAAAACGGTATCAGCGTATTACCAGAAATAAAATATTTGTTGAAAATGTAGTGTGTGTACACTTGTGCCTTTTATAGTAAACTATCTGTGCCCGCGGCTCCGCTCGCGTTGACTACAGAATTATTGTTAATGTTTTTTAAATAAATAAAGTCCATGCTTTCTATACTTTTTCCTGACAATGTCTGCACTTGCTTTTCAATTTCAATGAGTGCAAGGTGAAAAATTTTGTCATTGACTGTTGCTTGTGAATTAAATGGTAAAAACGCTTATTAGTATTTCTCTTTCTAGATAGATACATGCTTCCGCGAAGTTTTTTTTTTTTAGGTCTTTTTACTCTACATAATTTTTTACTGCAGGATATTGTTCCATCTTTAACTGTTTAGACAGCGTATTGCAAGAAAGCGCGCTGGCGGCAAACTTTTTCCCTACTTGATTCACTATTATCGCCACTGCTTATTTCTTATGCTACTTTACGTAACAAAATGTATACTAAAACCTGGCCAGAGAACATAGCTATGCATTTAAAAAAAAACACGTAATTCGGATAAGTGGTTCTCGAATGATAAAGCGCTCTAACAGACGGACAGAGAGACGTTGAGTTTTATAATATGTATAGATTATATTTATGTTCAGTTATTTTCGAATATCATAACCGGTAGATAGATACTGAAAGAAATTTTGATTTTCTCCTGTGTGGTGTGTTAACCTGTAAAGATGACAGAGCACGTTAGGTTTTCCTCATTATTATCTGTAGTTTTTCATAGTTTTTTATAACGTTGACACCTGCCAAAGCTGAGGTTTGGACGTAGGTGTTGTAATCTGTTCTGTGGCGTGAGGCGCCAACACTTAATACTAGTCCTCAGTGATCGGGCGTAGGAATGCTTCGACACTGTAGTTTAATGGTCCAATTCACTAATAAATGAATACAGGATAATTCAGATTTCACAAATCGAGGTTTTATTGTTGCATGAACATGTGAATTGATACATGAGCCCTTGAGACAACTCCCTCCCTTNTAGATGTAGACATTTTTGTTTCAGGGCTGCCTGGAATTCCCTCACATAATCTCAGGATATTTAACATAATTTAAAAACAAATTTGCTATTGTAGTTGGACTACCACTTTAATCGACCGGTACACGTTCGGTAAATATGACAACACGAGCAATGTTTCAGAGTTGCCGGTGCGTCATTAAGGACATCTCGCTGATTATGATGAACCTCGCCGGACTATGTAGCAAGATGTCGTCTCTTTTTAAAATGTTTTGCGATAAAACAAGGACGCGTAAATGACGTCCGGAATTTAAGAGTTTTAGAGGCGTCATGTGCCGTCGTAAATTTGGGGGGAGGCTGGTTAACGCCCGTCTCAAGGGAGAGAGAAGAAATCCTGCGATTTAAATTGCCAGTAATTAACATGCATGTTAACAACGCTGATGCTTTGTTGACTATGGCTGCGCGCGAGAAGCTGGTTAATTAGCGAAGCACACACTCGCGCGAGAGCACGGATTCTTAATAATGCAGGCTTCTCTAGTTCTTGACCACGCAACCGTACTGTTCGTGATGCTGAATGAAACATCGTCGATCTTCAGCTGAGAAACGGGGTGGTTTATCTCTGCATATTTTCATTTCGGAAGTAAACTCATTTTGATATGAAAGAGGAAGGACGGAGCTTGAAAAACTAGCCGCCAGTTAGTTTATAAAGTTTGAATTCTGTATTATTTCAAAACGGTATCAGCGTTATTACCAGAAATAAAATATTTGTTGAAAATGCAGTGTGTGTACACTTGTGCCTTTTATAGTAAACTATCTGTGCCCGCGGCTCCGCTCGCGTTGACTACTGAATTATTGTTAATGTTTTTTAAATAAATAAAGTCCATGCTTTCTATACTTTTTCCTGACAATGTCTGCACTTGCTTTTCAATTTCAATGAGTGCAAGGTGAAAAACTTCGTCATTGACTGTTGCTTGTGAATTAAATGGTAAAAACGCTTATTAGTATTTCTGTTCTAGATAGATACATGCTCCCGCGAAGTTTTTTTTATAGGTCTTTTTACTCTACATAATTCTTTACTGCAGGATATTGTTCCATCTTTAACTGTTTAGACAGCGTATTGCAAGAAAGCGCGCTGGCGGCAAACTTTTTTTCTACTTGATTCACTATTATAGTCACTGTTTTTTTCTTATGTTACTTTACGTAACAAAATATATACTAAAACCTGGCCAGAGAACATAGCTATGCATTAAAAAAAACACGTAATTCGGATAAGTGGTTCTCGAATGATAAAGCGCTCTAACAGACGGACAGAGAGACGTTGAGTTTTATAATATGTATAGATTATATTTATGTTCAATTATTTTCGGATATCTTAACCGGTTGATAGATACTCAAAGAAATTTTGATTTTCTCCTGTGTGGTGTGTTAACCTGTAAAGATGACAGAACACGTTAGGTTTTCCTCATTATTGTCTGTAGTTTTTCATAGTTTTTTATAACGTCAGTGATGGAAATTGAACGACGCGCACGAAGTGAAGTGCCACTATTAACGTATTTTCTCTTTTAACGATCAAATTCCAAATTTTCTAAAGTATTCATAAAATATGCCACTGAGTCCTTCAACATCCATCAGTATTTGCATATGAGAAATATTTTTGGCGGCCACTCACGTACCCTCATTAGTACAACGGTACACTGTTAAAAATATCCTTATATTTAAGGAATTTTTACGGTAATATAACGTTAATATGAGGAACCAAAAATTTTACGGAATGTATTTTACTGAAAAAGCAGTGGCCGTAATTTTACGGAGAGTTCTAAATCATTTACCAGCACTTTTCCGTAAAATTATGAAATATTTTAAACAGTGCATTCAGCGCTTGTCTCGCAACCAAGGTACNATTTACCAGCACTTTTCCGTAAAATTATGAAATATTTTAAACAGTGCATTCAGCGCTTGTCTCGCAACCAAGGTACTAGGTGTTTAATTTCTTCTAGAAGAACAATACGCGGCAACGAATCGTGCGGTATATCGCTCGTCACTTGTCATACAGCATGGGGTGTTGTTGATTACAAGCACGGCAGTTGGGAATCAGGCCATTGCGAGAACTCGAAAATCGTCGCAAACTCAAACTAGTGCATTTGCTTATATTTCGCTTACCAATGCACGTACTGCAAACACTTGCTTGATTAGTGCAAATAGTGCGTTAATATGACAATATTCTGTGTTGTGTATAGTTGGCCAAGGGAGGTGGAGGGGCGGTGTTGCCGCTTGTTGCAGCCAACGCGCAACTACGCAGCAAACACCAAAGTCGAACAGTGGTTGAAATTGTAAGGCAAAGTGTCGCAAATCCGGATGTGCTTATAAAATTAATATTCAAAACTGAAGATAAGCGGAAATTAAGAAAAATTTATTTATAATAATAAGTAATACTTTTTGTGTGATTAACAGAATTTGTACGGGTTCATGATACGTGGTAGCATACCCAGAGGCGTAGCTAGGAATGTATTTGGGGAGGGAGGGGGGTTGTACTCTTGCGGTGAATCACATTTTCATAAAATACTAGGTTAAAGCGCTATAATTAATGAACGGTGGGAAAAATTAACAATAAAATATTACAACAATAATTAGTCTATATTATGTGAAATGAAACACTTGATTTACACAATATAATAGTAAACCTGGTATAGTGTGCACAAATTACTTTCCTTCGTAAGTCTTAACTGNAACACTTGATTTACACAATATAATAGTAAACCTGGTATAGTGTGCACAAATTACTTTCCTTCGTAAGTCTTAACTGATTCTTCGACAGAACACATCGATTGGTTCTTCCGAAAATGTTTAAAATACGTTCAGGATAAACTTCTGTGTCTCGGTGTACTGCAAGCAGTGCCAATCCATCCAAGCGCCTTCTCCGACATACTGTTGCGCAAATATGACGTAAGTCTACGTAGTGTGGAAAAATACCTCTCAATTGACGTCGTAAACACTGGGTAGAGTGGCTGATAATTTTAGCATTTTGTGAGCGAATAGGAAAAATGTTCTATCGCAGAAAATTCAGTGTTTCAATAAAATCGCTTTGCTGCAAAATTTGGTCGTCTTCTTGTAACGACGTTCGTCGCCACATCTGGACTTCACCAACAGCCACAGTCGTAGATATATCTTAGGGATACTGCTCCAGTAGAGTTTGTGCGCTATTTGTTTTGTCACTGTCTGTTAGTTTAACACGTATCCTTGGGAGAAGGAATTCTAATCAACACAGCGCATTCTTATGAAGCAAGAACCTCTGATCAAGTTGATTAATAAAGTAGTCAAGAAAAGGTATGTAAATAGACTGCATGCAAAATCCTTCACCATCATTTGTGTCTCGTTTGACCGCTAAACTTGTTTTCCAGATTTACTCGGGATTGTGATTTCAAAATCATTATCTTTTGCCCGTTTTTGTGCAACATAATAAATAGCACTGAATTTATTGGTGGCTTCGTTGCGTAGATGTTGGACTTGAGTGATTGNCGTTTTTGTGCAACATAATAAATAGCACTGAATTTATTGGTGGCTTCGTTGCGTAGATGTTGGACTTGAGTGATTGTGCATCTTGACGCGTGAAGAGAGGTCACACTTCTTAGCTCGTAAAAAGTTTGACAAATTGATTGTTAGGCCAAATATTTCACAACATGCCTCAAGTGAAACTATAAACTTACTCTGATGCAAAGCAGAATGCAAGTTGAATGCTTTTGTAGATGTTTCTGAGTTTGCAAACTTCTTGGAGTTCCAACAGTGCTTCGTATATTTGATCATAAAGTTCATTAAACAAAAACAAAGGATATTGGTGCTCATCCCACCGAGTTTCAAATAGTTATAACAGTCTAGTTCTCTGGGTACTAGGATCCCTTCGCTTTTTACAATTTCTTAGAATATANGAGTTTCAAATAGTTATAACAGTCTAGTTCTCTGGGTACTAGGATCCCTTCGCTTTTTACAATTTCTTAGAATATATTGTCTGGGCGAGTATCTAAAAAATGACACCACTTCCTTTACTGCCCCGATGCAGTTTCGAATTTCTGGTGGGGCTNTTGTCTGGGCGAGTATCTAAAAAATGACACCACTTCCTTTACTGCCCCGATGCAGTTTCGAATTTCTGGTGGGGCTACAAGCTTGAGTCAAAGCTAAGTTTAGATAATGGCTTGCATAATGAACATACACAGCTGTGGGATATGAATGACGAATTACTGATTGGTAACCCTGTAATTGCCCACTCATGCTTGCTGCACCGTCGTATCCTTGGCCGTACAAATAGTCTAAAATTGATGCCAACATTTTTGAGAGCTGTTAGTATCGTCGAGGCAAGAGCTGATCCCCGTAGGTCATATACTGGTACAAATTTGAGAAAGTTTTCTCTAATAACATAACCAGATTCTGTATTATTAACATCCCTCGCACAAAGTGATAACTGTCCAATTCCCTTTACATGGGTGGTTTCGTCTGCTTAAATACTGAAACGCTCTGAAACATTAACTCTCGTTACTACTTTCTGTAAAATAGGTTCCTCACATGCATCAATAATTTGGTTTTGAATGTCAGGGCCTATGCAGAAAGCATTACCACCACAAGTGTAAAAATGTTTTTTTTAGACTTTGTATCCACTGTCTGCGAAATCTTGGAAGGTTGCGAAAATTACCATCATTTTCTTCTGGATGTTGAGTCAACAATGGCCTGCTGTCTTGATGGCCACGTAAAGCCAACTCCTGCCTTACCACAAAAAATAACTGTCTTAATGATAGACAAAAGTTGGTCTATTTTCCTCAATTTCCAATTTCTTTGCTGAATCGTATTCTAGAATTATATCATCTCGCTTCTTTTCAAAGACAGAAACAAAATTATTTGCAAAAACATGGCATCTCTCGTGGTGGAGCGTGGATTGATGCTGCCTGAAGCCAGTCTTGCATTTTTCAACGGGTGAATGCTGGAGCTACTAAAGCTGCTACGTCCTTATGTTCGCCGTAACCTGTTGTTATTTCTTCCCTCCCGAACAAACAACGTACGCGGCACAGTGCACCTTGCAAGTTCTCAGAGTACGTTAACCAGGGAAACTCGCTAAACCACTGTCTCTGAAATTTCAGATTTACGTTAGCAGGCGGAAATTTGTAATTCTCTGGTGGAACCCACGGTGTCTTCATTTGGTTATATTTGAGATTATCCTCAAGTCTTTTGTTTACATATAACCCAATATCAAATTTACTACAAGCCAAAACATCATCACATGCTTCAACGATGGTATTATTACTTACACGGACAAAATCGGGGATTTGTACCTCTGGCTGGCCTGGTAGAGAACAACATAACTCTGCATCCAATAATGGAGCCTGAGAAGAGGCATCACAATCCACCGTCTGTGCAACCTTAAAATAGTCACTGATAGTCAGCTGTTTACCAGATTCAGATACTTGTGAATGTTTCCTTTTGTTACTGTTATTACTCATGTTGCCATCCCGAGTAAAGAACGACGATTTCTCTCACTAAACATAAATAATCTGTTGAACTGCAAAGAAAATTATTTCTGGAAGAACCACGTTTTATTCAACAAAACCAAATTAAATAAAACAGTGTTGCAAAATGTCAGAGAGAAACATCCTTTAAAACGATTCCCTTCCTAAATGTAAACTATCCCGCAACTTACTCAGAAAAACGGAAATGTTTTATTATTTATAACGTTTAACTGTGAATTCACGAGCTCATATTTACAACCGTAATATATTTTTATAACCCTAAAATATAAGCCCACCTTAACAGGCAATAGTCATTTCATAAAGTAGTTACTTGATTACATTATGTGTGAACTTGTACGCTATATATGAATTAGTTTCTGAATTAAAATAACTAAGTGTTGAAAATTCTCCCCACAGATAGCTCTGCAATTAAGAATGCATGCCGTCGGGTCGTTCATAAATTCACTGATAGCAGTACTAACACATCCAAGACTAAATAATGAACTTATTCTGAAGGATAGAAATGTTACCATGATATGTTAATTCAATATTTTCGTTGATATTATTTTTAATAAAAAGCAAACAAAACTTAATTAACTCATATAATGTATTTTCCGCATAATGCAGTTCGTTAAATCTTATTTATTGATTTTCAAATAACCAAACAAGTTTCTGAAACTTTTTTTTTTTTTCAGTGAGTGGGGGATGTATCCGTGCGATCCCCCTTTTTATTATTTTTATTTCCCCCCCCCCTACGCCCCTGAGCATACTCGTATTTAACTTCTGCCTGCTGTCTGTTGTCACGTACTGTATTTGGTCTTCGGTACTGGCATTTCCTTTACTCTCTGTTGCCACCGCACCGGCGTGTATCCTATATNGTTTTTTTTTTTTTTTTTTTGTCTTTGGAGCTGATGTTTTGTGAGAGTTGGGTGGAACGGTCGTTTCGTCGCGGTGGAAAGCATCGCCGTAGTGAATGCTTCACGCGCTTGCAGCAATTTCGACCTTCCATTTCAGACGACGTGCTGCCCTGGAGAAGAAAGCCCCTTTCTTCATGCAGTATGCATGCGCTTCCCGGGCTCCCCCCCCTCCCTCACTGCCACCATCTCCTTCTCCACCTCATCCTGCTCGGTAAGTATAAAATCCCCTTCGTGCAATCCCGGGAATAAATGTTGCAACCCCTAAAGTTGAAGTAATCAATATTGCTCCAAATCCGATTGATAGCTAGAGAATACACCTCGACTGGGATGACTGGAAAGCTCAAGTTACTGATTGCCTCGGTGTCTGAAGTACGATTACTTAAATGTGATTTTTACTAGCTGGCAGTTACTTATACTACCATACGCTCTGGTTTGAACTTAATTCCACTCATTCGCCAATTGGTAGCAGTTTAACTGAATTTTTAAATACTCGCTATTCGAGTTTTTCAGACCCGCACAAACTGTGTAAAAACGCGAACAATTATTTCACAATTCGGAAGGATTATTTTTGAACATCAAATGTATATTTCCTTATATGTTGAACGGGCAAGATTAATGCCGTTTGCATTGAATTTTTTGTAAACGTCGGGGAAAGTTCCTGTTAAGTGTACGGTGGCGCAACCTAAGAGACACGTAATATACCTACGTTATTGGCTTGGTCCAAATGGTTTGTGTGAGCACGCGTAGTGAGGGGTGATTAGTCACGTCACACGCTAGAAATCACGCCTATTGTAATTTATTTAAGATTTTTACCTGAAAACAAATAAAAGTAAAAGATAATATAGATGGGGTAGAGGATCATGGTCGTGAGGGGTCAAGGACGTACAAATTATATTCCTGGGCTATAATGTAATTGCCACTAAGCAAGTGTAGCTGAAGGCAATCACCGGCGGCTCTGTAACGTTTGGTAATTTATAGTCGGGGAATGTTTCAAATAAAAATAATTGATTATATACACTTAAGAGCCAAAAAAACTGGTACGCCTGCCTAATATCGTGAAGGGCCCCCGCGAGCACGCAGAAGTGCCGCAAGACGACGTGGCACGGACTCGACTAATGCCTGAAGGTATGCAGGAGGCAATTCACACCATGAATCCAGCAGGGCAGTTCACAAATCCAATCTGCGCCAATTTGAGAAAGTGATGCACGTCTGACACGTTTAATGATTCTCGTCAGTCGTCTTTTGTCCCGTTCTTTCACGATCTTTTTCCGGCCGCAGCGATGTCGAAGATGTGATGTTTTACCGGATTCCCGATATTCACGGTACACTCGTGAAATGGTCGTACGCGAACATCCAAATGTTATCGCTACCTCGGAGATACTATAACACCACGTTCAAACTCGCTTAAATCTTGATAACCTGCCTATGTAGCAGCAGTAACCGACCTAGCTGCCGACCGCATCGCGTTACTCTGATTGGTTCCATACCTCTGTTATTTGCATACGCACGCCTATACCAGTTTTTTTTTGGCTCTTCAGTGCACGTCAGTGGTGACGTGATGTTCTCAAGTTTTGCCCGGAAAAGTGTACTATATTGAAGTTTTGAATTATTGTTATTCGGCCATGTAGTCGTGTTAAGGCCCAGAGCTTTTCTCCGCTTTCGAGGCCGCGAAGCGCGGGAGCGATAAGGGCTACCCTGCCATGAGCATCAAGTGCCCCCATCGCCGCTAAGCGCAAGACTCTGAACTGGCATGCAGTATTCTCGTCGTACTTCATGCACCAATGGGACTTTCAGCGGTGACCCTATTATTTTATTGATGATGGGAAGTCTGTAGGAAGGTTCAGTGCAGGGCCCTTGAGTAGTTTTGTTAAGTATCTGACGCGTATATTTTGAAAATGCCGTTTTGAGCAGTTTTGGGTCATTCGGAAATGGCGTTTCTAACGTGCGTGAGATTTTGAAAGCACTCAACAGCCCTCCTCTGAAGTGTGTTATTTTCGTAGATAGGCACATTGAACGAATTTTAATAGTTTTGTGGGATAACGAGTACTTCAAACACTGTGCAACGCAGTTGAAGCGTCATGTAGGCAGGAGCCTTAAGGCGCCCGTCTACCTGGCGCTTGAACTGCGCTGCACAGTGTTCGAAATACACGTTTTTCAACGAAACTATTAAGCGTGCGTCCAACGTCCTGATCTACGAAAAGAACACACACTTCAGACGAGAGCTGTTAAGTACTTTCAAAATATCACGTACGTTACAAACATCAATTCAGAGTACTCCAAAACCGCTAAAAACGGCCTTTCCAAGGCGCTGTAACTCAAAATGCACGCATCAGATACATACAAAACTACTATAGGCGCCTGCACTGAACCTTCCTAAAGACTTCCCACTAATAAAATAATATGGTCACCGCTGAAAGTCCCATAGGTACACGCAGCACGACGAGAACACTGCACGTCAGTTCAGAGCCTTGCGCTTAGCGGCGAGGCGTACTTGATGCGCGTGGCAGTGTCGCCCTTATCGCTCCCGCGCTTCTCGCCCTAAACGTGGGAAAAAGTTTCAGGTAGACGGGGGCCTTTTAAGTTTGCTCTTCCCACAACCGGACAGACGCCGGGATCCGACGCCAATTCCGAGTCTTCACCCCACAGACAATCGCGGCCATTGCCTTTCCACCNGGTCACCGCTGAAAGTCCCATAGGTACACGCAGCACGACGAGAACACTGCACGTCAGTTCAGAGCCTTGCGCTTAGCGGCGAGGCGTACTTGATGCGCGTGGCAGTGTCGCCCTTATCGCTCCCACGCTTCTCGCCCTAAACGTGGGAAAAAGTTTCAGGTAGACGGGGGCCTTTTAAGTTTGCTCTTCCCACAACCGGACAGACGCCGGGATCCGACGCCAATTCCGAGTCTTCGCTCCACAGACAATCGCGGCCATTGCCTTTCCACCGACCTCGCACCTTCTTCGGCTTTCTCCTGGCTTAACACTGTCTTNCCACAGACAATCGCGGCCATTGCCTTTCCACCGACCTCGCACCTTCTTCGGCTTTCTCCTGGCTTAACACTGTCTTCGCCTCGCATTTCTCTCCATCCTACTGTGCACTAATCACCCTTAAAGCTGCAGTGACCACATGCCACTGACGATTTCCTTGTGGTAGCTATATGTCAATCCGCGGAATTTTGTGGCCGCTGCGAATTTTCGGTCTTACTGAGATTTTGGCATGTAGTGCTTTGTTCGCTTTTGCCTTCGTTCTTGCACAGAAAGTGAGCCTTTTAAGGTGCCGTGGTTCAAATAACTTAAGCTGTGATCTGCACAACGTAACAGATTGCATTACCAGAGGTTTTTTTTGTCTGTAACATCGTACGTTGTTTCATAGCAAACTTTCAAAGAAAATTTCATTAGCATGCTGTAAATTGTTTTGTTTGAAACAGACAAAATGAGCTGGTTGATAATTTTAAGTATGGCATATAAGAGGAGTTTTCACATGACTGTGTAAATCCAAACTTCCTGTGTTACTGTCCGAATTGTTTGAAAGTCCAAAAAAACTTACGATGTACACACACGCAGCAGTTTGATATAAGTATAGATCTAAAATATTTTGATTCCGGAATGAAGTTGCCTAATTTTAAAACACAATTTTTACTATGCTTATAGCGCCTCGTATGATGTGAACATCACATAATATTCGGTAGCACGAACTGACATTTATTGTTGTTTAATATGTATGGAAAAACTACGTTTTCGCAGAATTTATGTAGACCGAAATTAACATTTTGGATCCTCCCTCTCTCTCCCTCCCTCCCTACCTACCTACCTACCTACCTACCTACCTACCTACCTACCTACCTCCTCCCCCCACTACCTA